>PQWD01008974.1:0-28465 GCA_019425675.1 Leucinodes orbonalis | reverse complement strand
GAAGCGAGAGCCAGATCCGGCGACGCTGCACCCAGCAATGCAGTGAGCCCATCGTGCTCGCCATCTAATAAATAACACCTTATTACTTAAGAAATAGAACACACTTTCCTACTTGTTAAGATAGCTAGTTATACCATTACATAATAGTGACTTCAAAAAGAAACCCTAAGTAAGCGAAATAGAGTTCTTTTTAAAATACTTAACGTTTATTGGCTCGGGAATTCATTCGAGTTTACTGGTGTCGCGGAAACGTTCGCGGAAATTGTATAAGGCGTTTGTTTCAAAGCGGGAAGGGAAAAAAATATTTTTATTACGTATCACGTTTGAAAATTGCACAATTTGTTTTGTATAAAAGACAAATAGAGATCAGTGACACGATAATCTAGTAATTATATATAAATATACACTGTTTTTGTTTAAATTCAATCATGATAAGTAATATACGCTGATGGTAAGTAATATTGTTAACATTAACTGTAACAAAGTTAGTGGTGATTAATTTTTATCAATAACGCCCTGCAAAAATACATCTTGTGTCTCTTATACCCAGTGATTTCACTAGATGTACGGTGCCCGAAACACTGTGTGTTGTGTATTTTACACTTCTATTTCACATTTAATTTCTGACACATATTTTGTTGTAGTGGGTTTATTGTTACTACTTCAGTCGCTGCCTTAAAAAAACTAGAGTTAAGTAACAGCGTGATCTCCAATCTCATTTAACCGCTCAATTTAAGGAATCTCCGCTAATAGCCAGCCAAGGATCACAGTGAGACCACTCAAATCTTACATAATTAAGACGACGCGGCGTGGAATGAGGAAATTGCTCAAATTCCATAAATAATTTATACGGATTCGAAGCTGTACAAGTTTTGAGAGCTCTTTGGTTCACAGAGCCCCCAGTAAACTGTGAAAGCAATTATGCGCTGTCAGATTTATTTAGTATCCTTTTGTACAACATAATAACAGGTAATGCCACCAAAATTGATATCTTAAAACGTATGTGTTTTAATTAAGCAAATGGTTTATCATTCAATAATCGACTCTACCATCCATGAAAGTTTACAAGACTTAGAGTTCACAGGGCAGTGACCAATGATAATATATTGTTGTATTGTTGCTATATTGAATGTTATATTGATAATTTCAATTACAGTACTTTACGTTTTATATATCGTAACAAAAGTCTTAACGGAGGAGACCCCAACAAGATGGACCGAGGGAGCCATTGGGTCCGTGGTGTCACTACGCCTACCAATAGCTCGCCACAAGCTTCCCTGCGGTGACTGACAGTACTGGTAAAAATCGCCAGCGGATGATAGTGTCGTTAGTTTGAGATATTAAAATAAATCTAAGAATCCTATGGATCAGATAAATGAAAAAAAAAGTATTCAAAGATACGTCCTAATGTTGTAGCAAAGTACATTTTGTTACATTTTTGCTGCGACACATGAATCAGGCGCATCTTCATTAAAAATTATGTTACTCAGTGCCTGTAATTAATTAAAATACTTCAATACGTTCAATAATTCTTCATAAAATCCCAATTTGCAGTATGGTTTCCTGAAGAGAATATTTTTTTTGTGCTCTTAAACTACACAAGCACAATTAATTGTGAAATTGCACTAATAATAATGTACAATTGTTTGCACCGAGACAAAGTACCAAAATCGTCAACTGGCCTGCTTCTGAGCATAACGTCCCTGCGCACTTAGTATTATTTTTAAAAGGGACGCCTTTTTGCACATATATTTAATAATCTGTTATTGCGTCTAAGTGATTACTATTGCGGCTACTCTAACATAACTGCGAACGTATTCGTAGATCTCACCATAACCGAAACAATATTCGATCTGATACGGCGGGAGGGTTTTTATTTCAGCATAACTCGTGAACAATCTCGACGCTGTCCCGCTCACATATTTAAGGCATGCCACCCGTGGGAGCAAGATAGAGGATTCGCGATATAATTTTACTATCGCGTGAATTGGCTGCAGTACGTTTGGTTACATAAGCGATGGCAAAGTGCCAAGATCACGGTTGAAAGGACTGTGACATTTTGACATTAAGTATTGTATCGTTGGAGCGTTTTAAATTAAATGATTTCTGGTGATATAATTTATTGGTCACAAATGTATTTGCTCGGCGTGCACTATTGTACGAGACTAGCAGCGAGACACGGCCTTTTCGTCATCATCAAACGTGGGCGTTTGGTCTGGGCGGTTCAGGGTAGGGAGTGTGCTCTCTTCTGTATTCTGCCGACCAGTTGGCTTAACTTTACAAGGCCATCAAAGACGATCAAGCGCCCTAATCGGGGGGCCCTTACTCCGGTTAATTCTAGGACACTTTACATTACATTTGTGTCCGATATAAAATAAGTACCTTTAAGGATATCCTCGGACGTAGTTTGATGCATCGACCGCTGTGTTATAGTCAGGACCAAAGACATAACGCGCTACAATCCTAAATCTATGGTAGGGACCGTTGTCGAAAACTTTTTTCTTAAAGTGAAAATGTCAGTTTTCACTAAACAAGTATTGCATCTCAAACAAAACTTTTTTATTACATCGAACGCATCAAATACATTTCAGGTCTTTGTTTATTACAATCCAATATGTGGACCTAGCCATGCTCCAAATGAAACACAAAACCTTGCACATTCAATTTAATCCGCTGTTTCGATTACTCTGAAAAGTAAATGTCGGTTTATTTATCAAAGTGTGTTTACATTGTACACCAGTACCTGTGATATAATTGTATAATGTAGGGATTATTACTTAAAATGATTGAAACCCTTAAACAATTATTTATTATCCCTTTGCTCGAGCCATGTTTCTTATTGCTCCATATAATATAGGTAGGTACAATACAACATTCTTAGATAGGGCTAATGGCTTACATGCCGTTTGAAGCATGGTAAAATTATACTTTATTCCAGCCATAGAGTTAGAATTGTAGTATATCGATGGTTCCAGCCGTGGTCGATATTATAGGTAGGTACAACATTACAAGAAATTGGCTAGGGACAATGTCTTACGTGCCTTCCAAAGCACGGGGACTTTACTTGAGAACGAGTTAATATTTTTCATTTGCTTATCTGAAAAATAACCATTGCGATAGTTATTAATCATCGATTATTATTTACTATTCTCGTTGAGAAAAGTGCGTGCATGCCTATTTAAAGGGATCAGCAAACAAAAACATTTCTATGCTAGCATTGCGTATGCACATACATTTTTTGTGTCAGAAAGTGAACGGGACGGTCAGTTCGCTAACTTGGTGGTAAGTGATACGCCTGACCATGACAGATGAATAGTTGGCGGAAATGAATAATAGTACCTGTCATTCTTTTCCTTCAACACTGCCCAACGCCCTAGACGACAGATATATTTTGTTTCATATACCCGGTAATTTTATTAGCTACAGTGCCCTCATCCCGAAACACAAAAGTGCAAATCACTTCTATTTCATTGGACAATATTTGGCACTGCGATGGTACCTACCTAGACGACTCAGTATTGAGTCTACCACTTAGTAGATGGTAGTATCATTTAACATTAGACGAGTCGTTGCACGCTTGCTCCCTATGCTATAGCATAAGAAATCTTATTTCAATAATCCGTCGAAGCAAAAATGTACGTCGCCATTTTTGTTTATCTATATTTTCCAAATGAATGGATAGCGCTTAATTGCTCAAAATTAATAATAATCTCAATAGAAACTTGAATGATCAAGAATCCGTGAGTTAGGAGGGCCGGAAATTTATTTATGCGACACTAATTTGGATGTCAATTTAAACGGAGTAAGGGCCCCCCGATTAGGGCGCTTGATCGTCTCTGATGGCCTTGTAAAGTTTAATGCAATCATTAACAGATGATATCATGTTACGGGCCGCGGCCGTTGGAGCCAACTTAATTTGGGGACTGAAATATAAACTCTTGTTTATTTATCTTTTGAAAATGTATCATGTTTCTGCGAATAACCGGGCTCACAATTCCGACGTTATGACATGGTTTGTGTTTGTTGTTTTTTTATAAAGAAAGTCAATAGCTTTATCATAATACCAGCGCTTCCACGGTTATATTTATGCCGTGGAAGAATACGCTGAGATAGGACCTAATTGGATTTCACAACATAAAACCTAATTGGCTGTTTATTTCCCTTTTCTTTGTGTTTAATGTATTCTACTTCTACTTTACTGTATTCTATCGTTTATTTCTGATTGCTGTAATCTTTCTGTTAATCTTTCCATGTTTATCCTTTTAGTATCCTTATGTTCTTGTCTATAGTAAATATGTTATTTATGTTGCTGTTGTTTTATGTTGTGTTTTCCACTAAACGTTTTTCTTTTTTTCTTACTTTTCTTTCAATCATTTATTTATAAACAAATGATGATATATCCCCATCAAGGCAAACCAGCGAAATAATTCTTTTCAACTGCAAAACCTGCACTAGTTTAATGCGTGTTCGCAGGTAGTCATTTCCTCATTCGCTATTTGGTGGCTTCGTAGTCACTGTCAGATAGGTCTACTACTTTTGATGTACATAATAACCTGAAATACGCCACAAACTCCTGAAGTGGGACTTGAAATGAGTTTTATTTTTGTTTTCATAGTTGGTAGCATAAAATATACATCTACTAAAACATCTTACTGGGCCAAACATAATTTGACATTGTAATTAGAAATAAAAAGACTTATTTTTGCGACCGAATAAACACGTAATTAAAGGAAACATGCACAAAATTGTATATTAATAAAACCTTGAAGACCAAATAAAAATTCGTATGAAATATTAAGTGTACGCTTGCGTAGATCTGAAAGGACGCCTCCCTCTTATATTTTTTCAATAATCTGAAATCTGTGAAGTGAATGTAATACGATTAAAATTTAATCCATTTTTTTTCCTCGTTCGTCGTAAACAACTTGCGAGTACGTCTATTATTGTGTTTTCATAATATTCCGAACAACATCATAAAGCATGACAAAACTATTGTGTAAACATATATATTTTCATAACATTATCGTGTGTTGTATTGTAATAGCTTTGGGTACTCAAGGTCTAAGCCACGCCATAGGTGCCCGAGGGATCTATTCAAAATAATGGAACTTGTATATTGATTATAAAGGATCTGGATTGTTTGTTTGTTGCACCAAAAGTGCTGGTACATCTTTCACGGTTGGAAGGTTACACTATCCCGGGATAACAAAATAAATAAAGCTCCATAATAAATATTGAGAAAATAGGGACCCTACTGAAACTCTAAATAATCGTGTGACGTGGGCCTTTAGTTAACATTATTTTTATTGAAATGCTTGTTCTGTGCATAACGTTCTTTATAATAATAAAAACACATTACGTAATTCAACTTTAAACCTATACATTGTTATTTCATAGGTCAACAAGCAGACGTGTCACGTGTCAATTCTGCCACTGCTGGACACGAGTGCGTTGCTTACTTACTCGAACAAAATGCAAGAAGGAATGAAAATCGTTGTATCACGCTGGTTTTCTTATTTTATGTGACAAAGTGTACATAGCGGTCAGGACGCTCACCTGATGATAAGTGATACGCCTGACCATGACAGAGTGGCTTTGATTGAGACTAACAACTGATAAATAGTAATTATTCTCCATCAATACTTCACTGCACCCGTCACCAAGACAACAGATGTTAGGACCTTTACCCGTAATTTTACTAGCTACAGTGTCCTTATTCCGAAACACGTAAGTTCAAAAAACTCTTATTTCACGGCACGATATCTAGCACTGCGGTGGTACCTACCTCGACGACTCAGTAACGAGTCCACCACCTAGTATCAGAACATAGTTCCTGTGTGAGCCTGGTATCAAGCCAATCTATTAATGCTGAATCATCGCTCTTTCACATTTATTTTAAAATGAACAATTATTTTTTTATTTATGTATGTCTCAATTCTTTATTAGGGTCAATAACACAACTTTTGTTGACAAGGACATTTTAATTTTTGACAAAAAATGGACAAAGGAGAAAAAAATGACAAAATGATAAAGATGGAGAGCGAACTTCTACATATATAACACACATTAAAATGGCCTAGTTGACGTGATGATGTGAAGATCTTCTCTTTGCATTCGTCAAAATATTATTTTATTATTATCAAAGTTAAAGGATCTCTTTTGCGGAAAGGGATATGATTATGTCAAGGACAAGAATGTATGGACTTAGTTATTACTTAAAATGTCAGTAAAATCAAGAATCCCTTTTGTAGATAGGGACACTGTATATGAATATCTCAAGAACAAGAATGTATGGACTTAGTTATGACTTTAAATGTCAGTAAAATCATTGGCGACTGAAGAGTAACTACTAAGTTTCTTGCCGAAGTCGTCTTAGTAGAATCCACTCTACAAACGAATGGTATAATTAAATTAGTTTTAACTTTTTATTTAATCGACGATTCTAATGTGGATTGTAGAGACTTAATTGAATAATTATATATTTTTTTTAGTTTAAGCATTTGATTTTCTTTGTTTAGCCTACCTACTTATATAACATTACATTGTTGGAATTTCAGTTATGAATAAAGGCTATCACCATTTTTTTAAATTATTACTTTTCCGTATAACTGTACCTATGAAATTTGTGTATTTAGCATTTCTATGAGTATCTTGTACATGAAGTACAAAACACAAGACAAAGCTACGAAGGCGATTTAAGCACATCGCCAAATTAATTGTACAGTCAGCGTTTGTCTTGACGAAAACATAAACAGTCCCACTCGACGGAACGACCTACTTACCCGACTATATCTGGAACAAAGGACCGGGGCGGCATCTCAGGATAATAATTTTAAGAAAACTGCCGAGCAACTTTGGGGCTCCGCGGTGAAATTGAACCGAATAACGCAGACCTTCATAATTAGCTTTGATATTCGGACAGCGAAAGGTTCGGGGATTGTAAATAGACGGGTTCTCGGAAAAGAGTAGGTCATGTGTTTAAGTTTATGTCGAGGATAAAAACGAGTTCATTTGGGGCCTCTTGGCTGTGCGGATTAAACGAAGATCGCCAGTGTGAAGTCGATCAAATTTATAAAAAAATGTTTCACTTGTTTATATGGTGATCGTGTTAAGATCTCAATGGTCGGTCATGCAGTAACATTACAGAGCATTAATGTAGAATAATAACTGTTTATCAGTTGTTGGTCTCGTCAATGCCGCTCTGTCATGGTCAGGCGTATCACTTACAATCAAGTAAGCGCCCTGACCGTAACATAAAAAAGCTATACCCTTTAACACCGACCAAGTCGCATTCGGCCTGCATGGTGTGAAAGTTATAGAGTGGTTTATTTTTTAATAAAGATGTTATTTCTATTCCATAAACTGTTCTTTACATAATAATGTATATCTACTCGTCATTTGGGCTCTAGCTGATAATATATAATTAAAACGACTTCAAAACCTGTCAAACAAACAGAACCTAGATGGACATTATACGATTTGTCCGACAAAAATATGTATCGTATCAAAATCATCCCATGATGCGTTTCATTCGCAAACAAATTTCATTCCCTAATGAATTCCACGCGGGCCGATACCAAGCAATTCACATTCATCAGCTACCCGCCACCTTAACCAAGTCAAAAATTTTAAACAAACAGGAATGATATCAAATATAGTTACAACAAATAAAATAATACCACACAGTAACAATAAATTTGAAATAGTCTTCAAAGTCAAATAAACCAAAAAAAAACAAGAAAGAACCCTCACAGTTTTCTATCTCTCGCATTTGACTGGTTCTTTATTTCTTCATAAAATAACCGGCAGAGCGAGGCATTCGTCGACCGCGTGGGGCGAAACGCTGCCATAAAGTTGCAAATGAAGCAATATCGCTCTCGGGATCACTCCGCACCGACTTGCCGGCAACTGCTCGCACTTACCGCACTAGGCTGCATTCAATTTGCACGCATATAACCACATATATAGGGTGTTTAGCGTATGGACCGACAAGATTTCTGTGGGGGTTGGTTTTACGCTACTTTTACCCGTTAGACGCAATAATACTAAATCTACGTATAAAATGCATTTCATCATCATCAGCTCATTTAACGTCCTGACTGTAACTGAAGGGCCTACCCGTATAGAGTGATTAAACCTTAGTCTTCCACGCGGACCCATTATCCGACTTCACGCCTTTGAATCTAAACATACTAATAAATTTTTTGACATTGAAGATGTCTATACGTTTTGACATTGAAGATGTCTGTCTATACGTTCGTTATTAGGGTTCGCATCAATTTCGCAATATCTCCGATAATTTGCAAGTTAGCCAGGACTATTTAGTATCGTGAGATTTAGAATTGAATGGCGAACTGTATGGCGTTATAATTTTGCAAAATTTGATTTATACTTTTTTCAAAATTCGAAAATTATCGATAATAAGTAGTAACAGAGATTTTGGAGGTCATTTTTTCATTCAAACTGCCAGAATTCGGCTATGAAAGATTAATATACCAAAGATCATCTTTAATGCCCCGTAGGTTGCGGGATTTTTATGTATATTATGTAGATAAATACATTATTAATAAATTCAGAAACATCTAGACCAATAAAAATAGACATGTTCATAAGTTCATCACACAAATGTTTTTATTGCCCGAGGACCAACCAACCAACCAACAAACAGGTGGTCAAGAAATCTAGGAGATCCGGGGGTTACCGCCAACGCTTAAAACAGTATTACTTTAATGATACGCCAGCATTTTTGTGCCAGAATAGGTAACGAAAAGGCGTATTGTAACCTAATATATCGCTCATGAACTATTTAAACATTTCACTACCTTATAACACCAACTAAGAGTGCAGTGAAAACTATCCACTCGTTGGGCTAAAACTACCATTGAGTAGCCTTTCATTTGCGGATAAAGTTGACTTAGCGTCATTTAATTAAGCTGTATAAATTGGGCGAGTCGCCCGCCTTGTTGGCTCACTTGTAATTAATATTGACCATTCCTTCCAAAATAATATGGCCAGACAAGAATTTAACATTTGGGGTAGTGGATGCTGTTCAATCAGAATGCATCTGAAGTTCGCAAAGTGAATAGAAAACATTGATATTCGCTGTGTTTTCAGATTGTTTGTGTTGGACCGTGAAGCCATTGGGTTTGCTTTGGAGAATTTTATTATATTTTCAACACCCAAGGAGAGGTGAATGCATTAATTTTTACATTGGGTGTTCGAATTACCTTGGATTTTGTTTTTGGTTGAAATGTACACCAATCTGTTTTTTATAAAGCAAAAATATACCTCATCTGCACTTATCAAAACTACCGTTTTAAAATATCTGGTTTTATATTAATGAATGCATTTCTGGGTGGTAAGTTACAGAACGGTTTGAGGTTTTATTTTTTAAGGGCAGGGATTTTTATCTAGAACTCCCCACAAATGTGTTTCAAATTGGGACACACGCCTGTGTGTAAAGCCTGAATATCCATCGACCCTATTTAATATTTGACTGTTCCATTAAACATTTCCATAATAAATATGTACATTGATCCTTACGGTTGAGACGTTATTCGGCCGAAAACTTTGAGGAAAATAGTGCCTGCTGGGGAGAAATTTGTCTGTTTCCAGATATCGCAGCTGTCACACACGTCGGTTCGGCTGACAAGGCTCAGAGCGGGCTAACCCACGCCTCGTGGAATATTCCCCACAAATATTTCCCAGTACAAACTTTTATAATAATAGTTTATTTATTCTACGAAACTAGTTGCGAAAATTTCGTTTATAGTATTATCATTTATTTAACACATTTAACGGTTTATTTTTACCTTAACAAAGATCATAGTTTATTATACGCCTATGATTTAAGCCACATATTGAGTAAGCTATTGCATAAGGGTAAAATAAAGATTGCAATATTTTAAAGTGTTGCTTATGTGTAAAATTACTGTTGCCAGTTATGATTCTAACGCAACCCGTATTCACGTAGACGTTGTATTTGTTAAGATAGCATTCTGAAATATATTACTTTCCTCGCAATAAAAAGGCATTTGACGTAGTAACGATCTACGACATGAGTAAGTGGTAGTTTTTGCATATTTTATTCAATAGTACATCAGTATAGCACTTAGAGAGATGAATTGTCACTCGCGGAATTGTTTTCCAAGCCGGAAGAGGGGAGAGAGGTATAACGGGCACTGGTGAATCTAACACAGGAATTATATCACCATTCCACACGTTGGAAAATATATTTTCGCGAAACATTTTTATTCGTATATGAAGTCACCATTTTATGGAACATTTTTGTTAGGTACAACATTTATGCATTTAAATATGGAATAACATAACATATTATGAATAATATTATACTTCGGAGACAGGATCTGATTATTTTTATAACTAAGTGCAAAATACGCGTGATTTTAGGTGCAGTTCTAGAGTAATTTCACGGAAAATTTAATTTACAAGTATTTTATGCTGGTCTATATATTTATATAAAATTGGAGTATCTGTTTGTAATATTAAAATAACCGTTTTTTTTCTACATCATAAGAATATAAATACACCAAATTAACATTTTAGAAAATATTGTCTGTCTGTTTGTGTCCGATAATCTCTGAAATGGCTGGACCGATTTTAAAGTGTACTTTTTGGCAGGTAGCTGATGCAATAAGGAAAACTAAGGACACTTTTATTTAAGAAAATACTTATTAATTTCGAATAAGAAAGTAATGAGGTACCGCGCGTGATTGCAATAAAATTTGTATTGCAGTTGGCTGACACCCTAGATAAATACATAGGCTGTTTTACTGCGGAAGAATATCTTATATCTTATCACCGCGGGGCACAGCTACTATATCATTACATATTATCTTTTGTCCTTATATCATTTGCATTTATATATTTCTCAAAAACTCATTGTAAATAAACAATTACAGTTCATAATTTTTATAAAAAAATGGTTCGTAGTATATTTAGCAAAAAGCAATACAACAATTGTCTAAGCACTCGAATATAATGAAGTCTCCTGAAATTTGACGTCATATTTCAGTCAGTTTATTTTTAGGTTTGTTTTAAGTCCTTATTCTCGATTAACTTTTCCTGTTTCATCTTGTTAGTCTTTTTATTAATTGACTGATCAGTAATCATCAGTAGTCAGTACTTAAGATTGTTACAAAATGTAAACCAAATTATTGTAGACAACAAACTACCTAACTACAAATTGTTAAAGTACAACTCATCGAAGTATTGTATTTGGTAGTAACACGAGTTCCAACTCAAGCAGTTCACATAGTTATTCAGTAATTCATAACCAACTTAAAATAGTTCGTAACTGTACAATTTAATTGTCAACGACTAGGCTCGCTCAATATATCGCAACCTTTATTAACAAAGTTATATGAGAGTTTGTGTTTGTCGTAAAATTTAATAGAAACCGTCCCATGTTAATTTATATATACCCAATTGTGGATCGCGTTTGCTAATGGTAGTTGATATAATGATTATAACGTCGAAACTCGGTGACTTTAAAATATACTGCATAATATAATTGAATGAAAAATCGTGTTATTTTGGTTTCAATACGACTGAGAAGATAATTAATGAAATGAATTGGCCACTAAGTAAAGCTCTTTTCCAATTTATTTTACTATACTCTTGTAATTTAAATGTGACGTTCAAAAATACCAACCAGATGGACTGATGACTTGGTTAAGGTGGCGGATAGCAGTCTATCTGCGGCGGATAGCGTGGAAATCATTAGGGGACGTTTTGGGCTGTAATGATGATAATGTTCAATCTGGGGCAGTGCCCCGGCCAAGTCGAGCGCAAAGCAAACACTGCCGTACCATCCTCTACAAGATCCATTTCGCCGCATTTTCAGACCCCAATTTGAGAACCTTTGGATAATACTAGATCGCAGAAATTTCGTCATCTACTAAGATATAGTAACATACTTTAAATCCAAAATTTCAAGTCTGTAGGTCATTTAGTTCCGACGCTAAGCTAAAGCAAAGTTTCACATTTTCGACATATAGACACTCACTCACTCACTCATGATCATCAATATAGAACTAGTACTTCCCATTAACTAAGAGAGCTGAAATTTGGTACTGGGTTAGGGTTTAATGGCTACGTAAAGGAAAAACTATAAAAACTTGGATTATCGAAGATATCGAGTACCTGGTGACCCTGATCAGATAACGAAAGAGCCCAGCCAAACTATAAGAGATCGACATACCGCATTTAAACAATATATATTCAACATGGTGGGCCGCTTCATCCGATGTCAAAAATCGGGGGCACGGTAGTGCCCCCGCCAAGTCGAGCGCGTTAGACCAATACAAACAGACATGTTCATGCACACAAATATTTGTACTGCCCGGGGATCGAACCCGGAACCCTTGGTGTAGTAGCCGACGTCTTAACCATTACACCCAATGGGTCGTCCAATATTCCTTTCAAGTTTTTACAAAAAGAAGTGTTATCCCACCAAAAACATTCTGTAAAAAATCTAGACAAGTCTTAATGGAGCTGCTTTATCTCTCTATTTTGATTGTCTCTAAAAAGTATTGACATCAAGACAAGACGTACCAAGTCTGAGGTTCCTTACTGCGATTACTTTATTATTTATGTTGTGTGACTTGGCCATTGAACATTCTTTATACGTTAGTAGCTTTGTCAAGCCTACAATTGCTGGTTATTGAATCACCATTTCTTAGTGGCAAATTATTGTCAGTAGGTAGATTCTAGCGTTCTGGCGACAGATTGTGCAATGGTGTCATGGAGCGCCTGGTTTTGTATGTTTGTGTACTCTTCAACGGCCAAGTCACACAACATTAACCATAATAATAAATTAATTGCAGTAAGGAACCTTAGACTTGGTACGTCTTTGTCTTGATTTCATTACTTTTTAGAGATAATCAAGCAGCTCCATTGAGACTTGGCTAGATTTTTTACAGAATGTTTTTGGTGGGATATTATTATGCTTCCCCCGTGGAAATGCCTGTGCCTTGCAGTAAGCCATTATAGACTGAGGTTTTCTATCATCATCATCATCATCATCATCAGCCCATTAAACGTCCCCACCGAGGGGCACGAGCCTACCCGTATAGGGTGATTAGGCATTAGTCGTCCACGCGGGCCCAGTGCGGATTGGACGACAAGGTTTTCTATAAATGCATGTTATATTTTCTTGAATAGAGTTTGATGTTTTGATTTTAATATCGCATAACAGTATTCAAATTAAATTAGGCCCAAATGAGGCACTTATGAATGTCGAAATATCAAAGTCTTACAAAGGAATAAAGCAAGATTGTAATACCCATACTGATAATATATTCGGGTTGTACTTTGGGAATACTAATATGTAACACTAGCTGCGCCCGCATCTTCACTCGCGTGGAAATAAAAGTGCACTTAGTTTTACTTATACTTAGTCAGTTTTTTAATTGGCCAGTGAAGGTTTCGAAAAAATCGAGCCAACCATTCAAAAGCCAAAACAAATGGCCAAATAGACAAACAAAAACTTAAATATATAGGTATACCCATATTTGTATGCATTAAAAAGCAAGCTTATTTACTATGACAAATCGGCGTTGAAATTTTATTTATGTGTATTAATTAAAAAAGGTCTAAAGGTAAGCCAATGGTTTATTATACGACGAACCATCTGATGTAATGGTTGAGACATCAGTTATTTCACAAAAGGTTCCGGGTTCAATCCCCGGGCTGTACAAACATTTGTGTGCATGAATATGTCTGTTTGTATTGGTTTGGGTGTTTTCTATGTATTATATATTTGTATATACAAAAAAAGGTATGCGTATGTATATCCGTTGTTTAGTATCCATATTCATTTGATAATATGACCTAAACAACAATTGAGAACTTTGCTTAAACATTGGGATACAACGCGTTTATTATAACATAATATTTAAATACACTCGAAGGATTAAAATTATTTGATCCTCGAGCCCGAGAAAGTTTCCGATTTGTTTTTAGCGTCCATTAGGATATTGATTAATACTGATGAGGGTATATTTATAAAGTGATTGCCAAAAATATCGTACAAATGTGACCGTTTAGGAAAATTCATTTTAAATGTTTTACATTAGGGAAATTTTGTATAGAGGTACTTCACCAATTTCTCCCACCATAACATTAATGTTTTTATCACAAATTTGAGCCTGGCTTAAGGGTGAGACGGGCTAACATTACCAGGGGAGAACCACAATCTCTTTAAACAGTATTGTCATAATGATACAACAGCATTTTTGTACCAGAAAAGTCAAAGGAATATTATGGTAACACTCTTTTAAGGGATGGCGGTAACCCCTGTGATAATATTAGTTTATGTTAATTCATAACTACCACCCTATATCACCCCACTTCAGTGCCTTCAGTGCTTTGTAAATTTCTACTCCCTCACATTCCTACTACAAACAATCATACATAACGAAACATTTCGTCACTTAATGCGACATCTAACACTGCGTGCACTCCCCAAAATCGTCTGTTAGTGTAAGTTCTATCGGTTCAACATACACAACCGTGTTAATTTAATAAAAATGGAACAGTTGTCAAATACCTGGCAACACCGAGTGCCTCACGTTGATGAATTTAATGTTCGACTGGCATTGCTTAGGCAGGGCTTGGAAACCGGTTTTTTTTACCGGTTAGATCAATTTACTAACGGGACTTTTTGAACAAGGTTTTATTCCTCTGAACTGTTTATTGAACCGGATTTTGAAAATATGGGTATTTTGAATTAACCGATTATTTTTTTTATCCATAAATGAAATCAAGTTCGTGATGTATTATTTCGCAGCGTTAAGTTGTCTGCACGCACGCACTCCACTTACAGACTGAACGGCGTTTGCGAGTGCACAACAGATGATTCGATCGATGAGTTGCGACCGATCTCACTATAAACTGGTTTATTTTTTTCTGAGTAGCGTTCCTATTTGGTTCCACTACGGAACAAAACTATATGACAAAATCGGTTTTACCTTTATAGCACCGGTTAGTTTAGAACGGTTTCAAGCCCTGCTTAGCAGGTGCACACAGCATATAATGCTTTGCAGGAACAATGTGATTGGAACATAATGCTCATTGCCCTGAGGCGGGACTGAGTAGTTGAAATGACGCTTCGAGTAAAACCTTAGCGGGGGGGGGGGGGGGGGGGGGGGGATTGTGTGGAGACTGCTGCTTGAATGAGAATCATTTTAAAAATATTGTAGGCATATGTGCAACGTTAAGGGATTCCGGTGTACAAACACGATGTTTTCTTAGAAGGAAAACTTATTCCAGAAAAATACATAAGCCAATATGTTGAAAAATAATTTTATCAGCTAAATAATTACACACATTGGTGAAAACAAGTTTTTGTCTGACTTTATCACATCAGCATGTCTATTTAAAAACCGCTATGTGAATCAAAACTAGTGCCTCAAAACTTGAAAAGCAATCTCTCAATCATTAAATAAACCACGACTTGAAAACTAGAACTTAAGAAGGAATATCTTTGTAAAGCAAACCAAATTGATATTCAGATATCACAGCGGTATTTGACATATTTTATCCAGAAGAATCATGAGTGGCGGTATTCTACGACTTGCCTCCGCGCCCCGAGGCCCTGGCGGGTGTTTTGAAATTCAAATATCGAATTTTGCATTCGAAACTGGCGTCGAGCATTGCTGGACAGCGTTGCCATTTGCTATGAGAGCCATTAAGATCTGGCGATTGTCGCTTGTCTAAAAAAAACAAATAAAGTGGATTGGATCTACGCGTCTATAAAAGGAATGTTTTGAGATAATGTTGGAATAGTGGAACAAATTCTGGTAAATTTTGAAGTTAATATTACGCAACTAAAGGTTAAAAAGAAGTATAAATTGTCACTCAACTATATACGGACCTGGTGAGTTTAATGGGTATACAATTATAAATTTATATTAGACTTCTAGGATCGGTCCGCGTGGATGTCATGTTCTCTGTTACTGGAGTTGGTTTTCCGCGCTTAGGGCCTTTTTCTTGTCATGCGGGTTTGCGCTCGCATATGGGCTATACCGGGATTCGGGTGTACACAAACCAAAAAGTCTATTTAGTGCGATGCGTGCTGCTAACATGTACATACGTGTTCACTATTGATAAAAATCCATAGTTATTTCCTAAAATTAGAAAAAAATAAAAAAGGTTCTTTTTTTATTTGTCTTTGTTTTGAAGCAAAACTGCAAGCAAGACAGACTAAAATATAGCTTCTCTTGGGCATCTGGTTTATCAGCACGCGCGGGCGAATCGCCCTCACCTCGCACACGTGTGCCACGCGTCACAGGAAAAGATTGTACGAAACTATGGGGTTCGCGTGACAGGAAAAGAACCTTTAGTCCTTAAGGAAGTCCTTGGACATTGTGCGTGCCGCGTAGAAGTCATTTGGTACTTTTGTTCAGATTGATCATTTGAGGCAAGGATGATAATAGTAATTACGATAAAGATTTTCATTACATTAAAATAACAAGATTTTTCATTATATACTTATATGTTAATAATTTATTGTAGAGTAGGTTCCTTAGTTAATATTTTAGTGTACTTTCAGGTAGTTCTGTGCCACACGACTGCCAGGTATAAAATCAATAGTCTAATCATTGTAATGGTCTTTGTCTTATATGTGCTGCATCAAGAAGAAATTCTACCTCAAATTACTTTAAAACCCATCTTTCAAATTTGCCTGCAAAAAGCTCTCACCTAGTCCTTAATTTGTACCAAATCATATGGATTGCAACGCTTCGAACCTTATTTCAAATTCATTTTATCTAGTTTTAAGTTGTAAAAGACAGTTGCTTTGTTCAGTGACTTCGAGATTGTTCATTATACCCCTTGGGAACGGAGCAGGACATCAACTTGTCAAAATTCACCCGGAGCCCTCGATTATGTTTAAAAATGCAAACTCATGCAAACGAGCTCTCAAGGTCCCTAATTGAATTAGATCTCCTTAAGCGAACAATGAAAATTCCTCCTCTATTATTGGCAGTATAATTGAAAAGATCCAACTGTTGTGCATTTCAATTACCAAGTTTTTATTCGATTTGGCGATGGGAATAATATTTTGCTGAGCATTGTTTTGATAGCATAGCTGTTTTATAGGTATAGAATTTATGGGCTGTTTACTACGGGGCTAATTTATGAGACGAATATGCGATGGTATACAAATTGTACGATGGTATCAGTTTTATTATATGGTGATTAAGCAAAATCAGCAGTTATTAACACGTAACGTCACGAGTATCATTCAAATCAGCATCCATAATCTAGTTGTTTGTACTTAAAGTTTTGATTGCTATTTACTCTTGGGCTCATGCGAATTCATCGGAAAGCAAGATTTTTCAAGTTTGATTGGGTGATTGCAAGTCAAAAGCTTAAATAGCTAAAAGTAACATGATTTCTTCTATCGGAGGCCACGTCAAGTCGACTGATGCGTGGCGGTCGCTTCATACGAACTAAATCTGAGGCTACTAGACTGTTTAAGAACTCCGATACTATGATTGGTCCACATCGTCATAATATCGACTGCTCCATCAATGACTATAAATTTGGGACTTTGAGCCTTAACCTTCCGTGTTGGCGTGTGGCCAAAATCTAAAGGATTTGTTTATTCTGATTCGAAAAATTTTGAAATTCAAAATTGGCTCACCGATATCAGTGGCAGCATGCAGAAGGTCGGCAAGCAACTCCGGCTCGTGGCAGGCTATAGCCAGCCGCTCGTCCTGCAGCCTCGCGGCGTCCAGCTCGCCGGGCGCGGCCTCGCGGAGTTGCAACGCCACTGCACCCTCGCCACCGACTGCTGCGCTGTACATGAGTACAGCGCGCGGCGAGAACGTCGGCAGCGGCAAACGAGCTGTGTGCACCTGGAGAAAATATTTTAAAGTTGGTAAATTTAATTTTGTTATATTTAGGCGATGTGACAGAGAAATGGTGGTATGACAAAGAAATGTCGATTGCGTAGTTAAGTTAGTCTTAAACATAAATACACACCATAGCGCCAGACCAGCCGACTAACTTTAAATGTAGGTACGCATTAATTAATAAGCGTATTTTTATTACTTTTTATTTTGCAAACATTCTATTTTTAATAGAAATGTAACGTAAAAGACGGCTGTACGTTAAATGTAATTGAATTGAATGTGGCTGTACTACATACATTTGTTAACCAAGAACTAAAATAGTAAAAGTAAAATAGCAAATATGTGAAAAGAAATCTAGGTTTAATCCTATAAGTAATGACTACTAACAGTAAACATCATTGAAACCTCTAAGTAAACCAGTACATTCCAAGTTTATTATTGCCAACCTTGAATCCTTGTAAAGAGCAAACATTCGTTGTTATAAGTTATACAGAAGTTTAAGGTGCCAATTATGAACAGTACTTTGTTAAATACAATTCGAAACTTGTTCGATACATGTTATGCGAGTAAAGGGCAACAGGATAAGAAAGAAAGCGATGGTGGTATGATTTTTCATCGGTAAGTCCGAGAAGAGGTCTCCACTGTTCCCATCCCAGTCTTGAACACATGCCATGTCTGCCTAGCCGCTAGTTACGTGGTTCTTTTTATAGAATACAAATGATAAGATAAAATGCAATTAAAAAGATTTTGACAAAATACTCTGTCACATGAAAAAATTGACATATGAAAGACTCAAACTTTGCCAAAACAAATCCACTTTAACAGTTAATAATCCCGTTGCTTCCATATAAGATAATATAAGCAATATAGTGTTCTGATATTTGATTAATTACTTGCTCAATTATTCATATGTGAGTCGTAGATATCAGATGATATTATTTAGCAATATGTTTTATATGGGGAGAAATTATACAGTGATCAAGTTCATGTTCAGCTTACGTTAAGAGAAATGAAATTAAATGGAGTCAATTGAACATCGTTACAATTTGATGACGATTTATTATCGACACATATTCATAAAATTGGGGAATCTGTGATACTGATATAGGTAACCATTTTTTCTTTTCTTCATGCATATGAATATGTCTAAGGTACTAGTACATACAAACACCAAATTAGTATTTTTTTAATGTTTATCCATTTGTCTATTTGTGTCTATTTTCGAAAAACAAACACTTCTTTTAAATATAATGTAACGTATTTTCGCCTTGACGTGACTTAACGAAGCGATTTTAATATTTGGTATGAAGTCAATGATATCCTGTATATATAAAGGTAGATACGCCATCCGTGTCTCAAAAACGAACCACCAAAGAGAGTACAATTTGCACTCTTTTGTTTAGGTAAATGTGTTCGAAATTCGAAATATGTGTTTGTGTGCTGTCACTGCATTCGGAACATTTTTTTCATTGATTGTGAGCATATCACGAATCCATACTTTTTTACATCATTGTATGAAGTTAGCTGATACCTGGAATAAACCCGTTTACTGCGGGAGTATAACATATACCGCGGGAAACACCGCGAGTCACAGCTAGTCTACCTATGATAATGTAAAAAGAACCTACACATAAGCTCATGATATAAATATACACCTCTCAATCAGTATACCAAATATTCATTTACATACATAACAATTTCTCTCTCTTTCACCTACTAATTCAGCCCATACCCCAATCATACTACTCTAAGGACTCCCGTTAATTACCGTGGTAATAACCGTGCCCATTATTTATGTAACATCCATTCAAACTAGAACGCGTGTGGGCTATAAACCAACCATTTGTCAGTGATGTGTGTATACACGATACAAAACATGTCGTAGACAATAGATCAAGTGAATCGACGGAACAGTTCCTACAGTCGTTACAACGGGTAATCGTGGCGTAATCAAGAAACCAGTCCCGCGGGACGACCTGATTGTTTAGATCGTTACACGTGGCTGTCCTATATAAATTATGACGTGTACTAAGACTTTGGTAACCATTAGACAAAGGCCGTATGCCGTATTGAGGGAAGTGATTTTGCTAGAGATGTTCCTTAAATTTTAAGATGGCTTTCATATCTTATCTCTTCAGTATGATTTTATTTGCCTTTTTTAACGTTTAATTTGCCGTCGTTGTTCAATGTTTTAATTTTTAAAAATGTATAAGTCACAAACTATGATCATTTGGGAATTAGCCTCACATACGAAAACATGTTTGGCGATGTTTGTAAGAATTCAAACAGTTGAATGGTCCAGCCAGTATTTTTATTAATTTAAAAATGAAGTCTAACAACTTGAAAAAGAAAATAAGTTATAAATAATAAATAACCAATGTATCTATCACACATTACAAATTTTTTACACCTTCAAAAATACACTAAAAGCAAGTTATTATAGCAAACACGATAATTCCACTAAATATTATTTGTTTGTGGAGCATTCGAAATAAACCGCATGGCTTCTGGATTATTTATTCCAATTTCAGCTTTTCTATTCGCTCATTCAACGGGCTCGGCTATTTGAATTAGTATGGAAATTCCTATGTCAAAGCCAGGTCTAAAAATGAAAGCATTTATCGAAAACAGTTTATTTGATGCTGTTTACTTATTTTACGGTAGTGTAGGTTCTATTTTAAAAATAACACAAAATCTGGATTATTGTGGATTATTATTGTTTGGATATGAATAATGTAGATTTTAACAAACACTTGCAACGATTCTTGGACTTTTGACAAGTGTATCTTAGGAAAGGTCAAATAGGTTTTAGTGACACTGGGTATTATAATAAATTTTAATGGGGAGTTTAAGTATTTAAAAACTTAACTACCTAAAATCGAAGGGACTTGAGGAAATTTTTTTTTCAGCGTTGGTTGCTCATCTTGTGCTAGCTGCTATGCAATCTAATATTATTTTAAAGTATCTAAAATATAACACGTCTTACGATTAGGGTGGCGGTAAAACAATTTATTTGAAATCCTGATGTATTTATTTTATTATTATTACATTATTTTTTGAATCAACTATAGAAATTTACAGACAGCAGGTTCAAATTTCGCCACGTACCACGTGTTTTCGAATTTTCAAAAGTATATGTACGTTTATACGACGCTCTTACGGTGAGGGAAAATATCGTAAGGAAACCTGCGCACGCCTGTTAAGAGATTTTTTATGTAAAATATTATATTGAGTTTTAACTCATTTATTTTTATGGCTGACCTGCGCTAAAATAGTCATCTGTCAGCTGCGTTCATTCATTTGCTACGAGTTAAGTAGTATGTAGCTGGTTTAAGTCATAATAGTCGTAGTCGCGGCTCGTAGTCGTGTCGTTACGAGTGTCGATATGATAATTGTGGTATCTTTATAGAAACTCGTCTTGGAAAATATAGTGTAAATAAAATACGAACAATTAAACAGTGTAAAGTAATACACCTAGATTATTTAAAATACGATTACCACGACTTTATCTATATAGAAATAAAAGTAGCGTTTCACCTAAATTTACAATTACATAAGTAATTTGCCTGTGAAACTAACATAGAATCGGTCTAGCGTTTCATAGTTATTAAATTTGTCTAGATATCTAGTTTTAAAGTGTTAGCTGTGTTCAAGTAAAACTATTGGACTGTGCAAACATTCGGTCATGAAAGGCTGAAATTTCAATCAAGATCGCCCAAATTTTGGTGTTATTTCTAACGACCAACTAGTGACGTCATCAATAATAATATGAATAACCAAAATCCTTAAAATAAACATCTGTCACCGTTACTATAATAGAAATATGGTTATGGTTTGATCAAAATATCATACACACATAATTTAAACGCACACAATCAAAGCAGCATTACGCCATGAATGACACTTCCAATTTTTTAGGTAATGACAAAATAAATACTATCCGAGCATAACTGGTCCGTGAAGCCAGTAAGCGACGTCGATCGCAAATTTGCATAATAAAGAGGGTCGGGCTTTGCGACCACGGGCCCTGGCTGGCTGGGAAGGGCTTAATCTAAGGCATGGGCTCATGACACAGTGAGGTGATGCGATAAATCTAGGATATTTTTAAAATTAACTAAGCGACCTAGTTACTAGCTCACCTAGTAAAAAATGTGTCCATTATTTAGTATCTTTTTATTTCATTGCTTATCTTAACATCTGAATATATAAGGGCATACCAAAAGCTTAATATTTATAACGGAGCTAGATGGCTTTGGAGGTCTGAATATTTGACTTTGTGCATATAATATTTCTTGGTATTATTATTTACCTATAAACTTAATATAGTCGCGAGAGGAGCTCGTGTTTAATGAGCTGATGATGAACTATAAACGCTTCTTTCTATAGCGTTCTCTTGCAGTAGAGGCTTACACACATTTGGTGATCGTCGCGCCTAAGAAATAAGTCAGTCCTATAAACCTTTAATAACATGAGCAGGTCAGCCTTGTGTACACGGCCTAACATCAAAATATTCCCTGCTTGTGTGCCGGCTTAATCACGTATAATCTACACCCTCGTATCGCGAACAATGCCCGCCGATAATTACTCACGAGAAACTATTTATTTGCGCTCATCTCCGTGTCCTGGGTTTGTGACGTCATATATAATGACTTGCCGAAACGAACAACCAAATAAACCATTATTGTAAGACATACAAGCTTTTATTGACGACCTATTTGGTGTAGCGGTTGAGACGTCAGTTGCTACACCAAGGGTTCCGGGTTCGATTCCTGGGCATTACAAACATTTGTGTGCATGAACGTGTCTGTCTGTAATGGTCTGGGTGTTTCTATGTATAATACGTATATGTATAAGTATGTTTATCAGTTGTTTAGTACCCTAACTACAAGCTTCTCGCTTAATATGGGGCTAATGTGCGCTGTGTGAGTGTCAGTAGATATTTATTTATTATCCTGCTGAGGAGAACAGCGTTTCCCACAAACCACATTGCACAGGTGTGATGTTTATTTTTGGGTAGACGGTTGTTGGTCACTGATGGCCTTTAAATCTTCAACGGGCATATCCCTCATATGGGAGTGTAGCCCAAAAAGTGGGCTCAATTGGTGAGTGTTAACGACTAGTATGTTGAAGTACTAAGTATACTGCGGATAACGTATATTAGTCATCATACCTAAAAAAGATAAAAATGTTTTTTTTTTTACTTTGATTTTAACCCATTTGATGATCGACCGTTGTGATTGTTGTTTGACTTGCGTAATCGATCAACCGAACCTATGTAAGCCACAATTATTTTGGGCCTACGAAATACTGCTGTTACGTTATAAGACTTGGTAATGTATTAATCAACTTAATATTATTTAAAAAGTTACCAAAAAACTGTCAAGTTCAAAATATAAAACAAATAATTGCTCTTTTAAATTTTCGAGTTATCTGCCTCACGGTCGTATGATGATGTGTTTATTATGATAGAGGGAGTTTTGATGTCACAATGTATAGTTACCGTTACCGTTCGCTGGCTGACACCGAGCATTAATAAAGATTAGTACGGTGTCGAGTTCGACATATATCGATCTGTCAATGTCTTAATAGTAAATATTTACATCCTACCTATTCAAAGTCGATTTGTTAAAATCAGTGCTGACGCTATTATAAAAATAATTTACTTTGTGACTGAAAAAATATGTTACTTCTAGCCGTCAAAAACGATTATTATGTAATTGTGGAGGTTGATAATATACAATTTTTAATAAATAAATATTCCTGATAGACTATGACTGATAGTCGTAATAGGAATAGTCCTTTTACGAATATTTATTTATTAAAAACACGCACATTTGATAGCATCGGATGAATATTTTATTATGTTATAAATTAATGTCATTTCATATATATATTGGCTGGTCATCATGCTTCCTTAATAACAATTGTATACTGAATCTGGACCTGCGTGGATACGGGTAGACTCGTATATAAGATGATGATGACGCCTTATCTAAATTCATAAACGCCTTACAGCCTCTGACGTAGTTTTGTATAACAACAGCCATATTAGCTGACGGGTCCAAACTGGAAAAAATCACAAAATGTGACTTTGTGCGGTATTCCGGTAGGCTTAGAACCAAAGAATACCAGCTCAAGCAGTGATCTGAACTTCTGATCGAAATTATTACCATTTATACGCGTACAACAAAAACGATAAACAAAAGGTTGTGTTGTTAAGATGTTATAAGTTGATTATAAAAATAATATTTAAGTAGTAGTATGCTCATTTCACTCAGTCCGTTTAAGGTAATTGAAATATCAAGCTGTTACTTTTAATGTGCTTTTGACATAAGACGTGTTACTTTACTTTAAATTGTAAAAAAAATACAGTTTAAAATATTTTTGCCACAGATGCACATAGTAAACCTAATTGTTATATAATCCGGAAAACATCAAATGGCAGCGGCCTTAGTATCGCGGAGAGAGCTATTAGCGCGCACTCCCCGGGGCACCGATCACGCCACAATTATCCCCCCGTTGACCAGTAAATACGCGTAAATACGTACTGTGGATATTTAACGTTGCGGCCGGCTAATTTTGCGCATAAAATACTGCATGGTTGTTTTTTTTATTCTTAATACGGAACTTTAAATTTGGAATTCATGTTTGAAACTGTTTTCAGCCAGCATTTTCGTTTTGATTTTTATTTCAATACTTACAACAGTTTGAATAAGGATTTGTTTTACGAGTTCCATGTAAATAGAATAATTAAAACGCGGAAGAATGTACACATCATAAATTAATGCTTCCAAAATCTCATGTCAAAAAAATATCTATGACCAAACTGTTTTAAAATTTAAAAAATGTTGCAGCTGATAATGTGGCCTTGAAATCCAACTCCTGGTACATCTTAAGGTATATATATATATACAATACTGTTTTCAGTATTTGGGTTTCACCTGGATTGAGAGGGTAAATTGACAGATATATTTTTATTCTGTTTAACTTGGCGTTTTCATTGTATCTACTCAAAAAGTTCGTGACCGAACCGAGTTCCTTAGCCAGTTATCCAATGTTGCTAATGATCAAAATTGCCTCGTAATACGCATCTCTTGTTATTAAATTTTGGGCCAAGTTACGTATGATTAGGATCTGCTTTGTGATTAACTATTAATGGTACAGCGCGCGACGCGAGTAATCTCTGCCCTCATATATCTCGAATAAATTCAATTTAACCGAATTCCCACTGTAATTGCGTTACAGCTAATCAGATTGAGGCCTGTACATTTTGGATAACATTGTCTTTAGTGCATGAATATGAATTTGGGTATGGATATTTACAAATTATGATATTACGTTGAAGTTGAGCTAGTAACTGAATATACAAGTATTAATGTTCATTATTTACATTTATTTTTGTAACTCTTGTAATACGAGTATGTATTTGTGATGTGCATACTTAAAATTTTGCATACTAGAACCTTCGATTGCTAAGTTCATGAGTCTAGTATAATAATCGAATCATCCTCGGCTTATACATCCTCACTAAGGGGCATAAGTGTAGGTAGGTATAAGGTGTATAGGCCTTAGTCGTCCACGCGGGTCCAGTGCGGATTGGCTGACTTCACGCATAATGTGGCGGAATTTGATCTTGCACTCACCAGATCGGAAGGCAAAAGCTCACACCAATGAGCCTCCGACGCTCTTCAATGAGCCACCATCCTCTACAATGAGCGACCGACACTCAATTACACAAACATTCTTCGCAAAAATATTGCCAAAAACCTGGCCCTATTTGCGAAAACAATAAAAAAATTATATTAGTAGTAAAAACTAATATGTAAACTATAATGAAACTCCTGATATCTGTAATAGATTAAACCTGTGTTATAGAAGGCAGTGCCCACTCAATCAGCGTAGTATGAAAATAAAAAACATGATTATACGTTGAAAATGTTTATTACTAAGGTTTGGTACAATCATAATACCACAGTAATTCAAAACACACCCTCATCGAACGTTAGTACTTCGTGATTATTCAGTTCCTAATACTTCGTAGTCTGTACAGTATAGATAAACCCGTGAGGCATTACACGGAGGCGCCTCATTTGTTCATATTAGATTACAGCTCACAATGCGCACAATGCGTCGCGTGACTGATTAAGGGGAAGATTGATACCGTTGCAAGAACAGCCGCTAACGACCTATTCCAGGAATTTGCTCTGATGTTGCTTATGAAGTTTATAAGCTGAGATTGTAAGTATAGAAGGCATTTTTTGCTAGTATTTGCTTTACGTCACATTATAAAAAGTGAATAAAAGGACGGGTAATGCTTATGAATTTTGTTTTTAGGAAGTTGTCGAGTTTTGTTTTTCTTGATTTGTACCGAAAGGCATTTTCATATGCAAGGTTTTACTCATAAGCAACAATTGCAGTCTGATTCAAGAATCGGTTTACTTTGTCGCTTGATTTTTAATATCATGTAAATTAACTTTCCTTTTGCCTAAACTTTATCAACAGCAGACACGAGACCAGCTGCCCAATTTCTTCATCTTCAGTTTTCAACTTCACTTTTCCCCTTAACCTAGAGTTGCCAGGTGTCCCGATTTGCGCGGGATGTCCCGATTTTCAGGGGTCTGAGGATGCGTCCCGATCGGGACGCTAAATGTCCCGATTAATCAAAGAAGAAACTTAGATGTTTCATTAAAAAATATATATATTTACGCTACATAACTTCCACTAATTACATCACTGTAAAATTTAAAATGGCACGTCATTTGCAACCTCAAATCCAGATTTTTTTGGCCTCGTGTCCCGATTTATACCAAATCGGTCCTGGCAACACTACCTTAACCTTACGCATGATATTCCAAATATTGCGTGACCAGGCCGATTGCTGGGAGCAACAATGCGCGATTTCACCCGCCCGTTTTTTTTGCACTAGTTTCCCCATTATTATTCGGGTTCGTGTGGGTGAGTTTACCCTATTATTGACTCGTTGTTTTCGCTTAATTACATTCTATTGTTTCTGTTCCCAAAATATCGGCCACTAACTGAAATTCAAGTTACAATTTGAAACGATATGAATGAGTTCGAGATGTCAAAAATAATTGTAAAATGGAATAAACCTTATTCAGCTATTGGATCGGTGAATTAAAGAAACAGTGATATGAAATTTTGAAGTTCTTTATTTGGGATATTATAAACTTTTAATATTGAATTTGTGATGTTAAAAATAATTTAATATTTATTTTATAACTTGAAGGCAATTTTTACTATCTCATTTCCACTTCATGTTTTTGACGTCCTTTCTTTAGCGTTCATCCATCCTTTGGCTTAAATTTAGATCAGAGCAGAACAGAGTAGGTACTTGCATAATGATCACTTATAAAATATAGGACACACATATTTTAGACGCAAATTAAAAAATATGCAAATCGCAATATATCCCCAAAGCTTGCTCTGTTTTCATAAAACTATTACTAGAGCACTTTAACGGTCTCGTTAAGTAAGACAGATTGCCATGGCGACGTAGCTCAAGTAACTGTGGCCGTTTTTCAAGACAACCTTGGAATCTGTTAAAGCAGTCTGCGAACTTGTACGGTACGTATCTATTTATGTACTAAGCACTTAATACGCTAAGCGTGTGATTTATCGTGACAAAAACTATCTTTGGATGAATTCAACGCCTACTTATTATATATTACATCGCATTTAACTTCAATCTAAAAACGTTAAATACTAGAATAATTACTGCCACTCTCCTAAACAAATAATATATTAAAATGTATAAAATGAGTTGCCGGCTTTTAAAATTAATGCATGACAATAATAACACGTCAGATCGTAGTGAGCGACAATTTTCACAGTAACTAATTCACAGTTTTGACGCGCACTATATTTTCACCAAACATTTTTGACAACGTAATAATAAATCGTAAAAGTATCTTTTATGATGTATTAAATCTCTGTATATGTATTAAATCTTTTATGATGCATGTAAAAGAGTTACTTCTCTACCTGTATTTTTTCACCTTTTAACTCTTCATTCTTATTCAATGTTAAAAATAACCTTAAAAAATTCTCACAATAACAGCGACAGTCCATTTGAATTGCATTTCAAACCTGCAATGGAACAAACGAAGTATGTCAATAAATGACGTGTTCGTGATCGAGTTTAAACAGACAATGCGAAATTAGTACTCCAATTCCGACTAATTGGAGATACTGATATCGATTCTGTATTACATCGAAAACAACAAAGGAATTCCTGTTGTGAAAAGACTGGTTCACATTGGTATTTATATAATAACGTGCCATTCAATTGGTTCGGTCAATTCGCATCGAATGAACGGTTTAAATTTGAAATAATGCTCGCAGCACGGGCACCGTAAATCAAGTAATGAATTAAATAGTTGAAGTCTTATCTCATTATACTCAACCTATAACTCATTTATTCCGTATTAGAATGGAAAGCATGAGCTAGATAATAATAATTTTCAACGTTCATAAGTGCTTTTTGTAAGCCTAATTTGAATAAAGAATTTTGAATTTAAATTTGAATTGCTTTATTAGTGGCCAATCATTCTGATCTTACTACT
>PQWD01008973.1:0-10239 GCA_019425675.1 Leucinodes orbonalis | reverse complement strand
ATTCGCACTTAAAGGCTGACAACGCATTTCTTTGCCCTCTGGTATTCAAGTGTACATGGGCGTCATTTACCATCAGATGAGCCGTCTGCTCGTATGCCGCTATCATATAAATCTTTGGGGGGTCCGGGAGAGCGCAGGTTCAAATCTCGCCTGCGTACCAATGTGTTTTCGAGTTTGGAAATTACAGCTACGTTATCCGACGCTCTTACGTTGAAGAAAATATCGCGGGAAACCTGCGCACGTCTGCGAAGAGATCCAAAGGTTGTGCGTGAAGTTGGCCAATCCGCACTGGGCCGGTACTAAGCCCACCTTTTACGGGTAGGCTCGTGTCTTCCGGGGGACGTTTAATGAGCTGATGATGATGATGTCTGATCGATCTTATGTGTATTCGATATAAATATCGATTAAAAGTCATCGATGTGTGCTCGCCCGTTCCTATCAAAGTAGCCGACGCGCTCTGTTGTTACTTGTTAGTTGCGCCTGTGCATCCGTCCGCCCTTGTTACTCTGATAAAGCGTCTTTTTTCTCCGCGAAGCCTTTCGCGATTAATGGCTTAGTTGATTTTATTTAAATCTTTAATTAGGGCGATTTTGGGGAACACTTTCGGGTTGTTATTTATCGGTTAGTGCCTTATTATTTATTTATTTTCTAAAAACCAACGAATTTTACACATACCAAACAACGGTAAAAATTTTTTTAGAAATGCATAGTACCTATTCATAGAAACATCCAGGTTTATACTATGTTCATGCACATAAATGTTTGTACTATTCTTAACGCACGTACGAGTACCTAAGTAGTAATTTTTGGTAAGATGAACAAAAGTAGGTATTGTATCTTAAGTTGAGGAACGCACAAGTTAAGATGGTTAGAGTTCGTAATTGCGATGCTAATTTATTTTTTATTTTGGAAGTTGAGTATCAGTTTGTGCCACAACAGTCACTTCTATCTCGGAATACCTCCGTGCTACCGAAGGCACGCTAAGTTGTTTGTCTGGCAACTTAGGTTTTAACACCTACCAATCACACTGGGAATTTCGTGTTTGTTCCTTTAACCTCGAACAGCCATTAAAATAATAATAATTATTTTATTTATTTCATACCAGTCATGACATTAGTAACATTATTCTTACACGTGAGGGTTAGTAAACAACATCTTTAAGGCTAACAACACACATAAGTCAAGCTGTGAAGTTCTTAATAAGGTACCCCTAATAACTGTAATATTATAATTACTAGGGCATAAAAAGTGAGTGACACTAATCGTAAAACAAATTTTTACTTTATTTGTCAAATTGAGTGCTGTTTATGACAGTAGATCGCCTTCAAATCTGTAGAGGAAAATGGGCGACTAAGTGGGGAATCATTTAATATGTTGGCGATTTTTCGGGTTGTCTGGACTGCTTATTTGCATATATGGAGTACACGCCAATGATTAGGAGCACTCTCACTCATCATTCATCAATTACATAAACATAAGAATAATAATAAATTGTGTTTATTGCTGTCCACAAAAATATAACACATTTTGTACAAATAATGCAGTAACAAGAACAACAACAGGAAGCAGCTCAGCTTATGCTCATCTGCGACCAGGAATCTCAGACAGTGCTGATTTTCAGCCACTCCCTTTTTCTCCTCAGGTGTTAAAGGAGAAATAGGTCATGAGGACTACATAATTTAAACATTAGTCATATATACATCTACAAAAATTTAAAATAATCAAAATTTAAATTTTGGATATTAGACAAAATTAAGTAAGTAATGTGAGTGTATGTTTGTGTGTATGTGAACATATCTAAATGAAGTCACACAGTTGCCATAACTTTAATTATGATTGTAGAAACTAAACATCAAAGACGATAGTGAACCGTCACCTTATGTGGGTCTTTGATTACGGCGCCCCGGGGGCCGTTCGGTTAGACACGAGCGCATTAGTTGTCGACTGGGCTATTGTTGCTCGCCGATGTTTTGGTCCTATGATATAGTGTTCTGGCCAATGGGATGAACAGAGCGGAGTGTACCTTTTGCGGAAACGACTAAGTGAGCGACCGCGGTTCGTACAACCTAGTAAAATGGATTGAATAGGGAAGTGGGGACTGGAGTTAAATAACTAAATTAATATGTACAGGCTTTTACGCAGCGTTACCTATTTCCAAATTTAAGCAAGTCGCTTGGATTTACGCTGAATCACTTGATGGTCTGAAAAGCTTCCGTGTTTCGGAGGGCACGTTAAGCTGTCGGTCCCGGCTACAATCGTTTGTGAACCAACCAGTCTTCATTGGGCCTTCGTAGTGGATTGTGCGTCCATCTGGTTGGGGGTCGGCAGATGGTTGTCAGATGGACGTACGACCCGGTTAAGTTGGCGCTTTGCAGATGGATGTCAATGGATGGATGGCCCGCGTGGAAATCATTAGGGGAGTCCTTCGTTCAGCAGTGGACATATTAAGCTGTAATGATGGTGACGATGCATGGGTTATGTATCAATTCCCCACAGCTATGCTGTGCGTTTTATCATGTTCTGGGTTGAAGACTGACATATTTAAACTGGTATTTTATGTTCAATGTGGTCTCTTAGGTAGCAAAAATTGATACCTGTGGTCATATTATCGGAATTAGGTAATGCTTCAACTTTTAAGAGGTATTGAAGTGTGTAGCCTTAATAAAAATGTAGGTATTCACCCTTGCACGGAAAACTAGCTCTCAAAAATAACTTTCCGTTTTAACAATATTTTTTATTACCCCTCCACTTGTTATATTTCGTGATAATATAGTCGATTGCCCTCATCAATACATGGATTTGGACCAGTAATCCCCGAGTTTAGAGCGTTCAAACAACAAAACAAACTCTTCAGGGTAAATATAAGAGTAAGTATAGATCTCATCTATAATCAAATAGAATGAAGCCGCCATTATTTTATCAAAGAAAATATAATAGCCCTCATTGTTTAGCGCATTCCGCAAAAGCCGAAGAATAAATTATACAGTCCGATATAGGCGACCCGATATAGTCCTTAAAGAGGACATTTTAATAAATTTTAAAATAACGATTATCGTTGTCTGGCGGAGTCGTGATTTCGTTAGGTCCGTGGTTCGGTCTAGGCCGGAATAAGTCGTCACGAACGATTACTAAATTAATTAGGACCTAGCTCGGATGTAGATTGCGACTGAGATTATTTCCCACACGACCCGGCGACGTTTAGATCTTGAGATTTTGTTTGTATTGTTTTAAATTGTGTTTCTTAGCTATGTAATATTTACTTTATATTAGTGACTTATTTGGTTTTTACAATCGTTGCGTACCGTTGGCCGAATTGAATTTTTTTTCTTTTAACATTACAACAAAGTTTGAATTTAAATGATAATCATCAATCAGCTCATCAAACGTCCCCACCGAGGGCACGAGTCTACCCGAATAGGGTGATTAGGCCTTAGTCGTCCACGCGGGCCCAGTGCGGATTGGACGACTTCACACACAACCTTCGAATATCTTCGCAGGCGTGCATGAAGGTTTCCTCACGATGTTTTCCTTCACCGTAGAGCGTCGGATAACGTACATATATTTTCGAAAATTCGAAAATACATTGGTACGTGTCGGGATTTGAACCTCAGCCCTCCCGGTAGGAAGGCGACAGTCCACACCACTGAGCAAATGATAAGTGCTCTTTGCTTATTGATATAAAAATGATAATCTTCTTTTTTTGTCAAAATGTTGTTGAGGTTTGCTTTTAGAGCGGGCTACATAAATTTCCCCACATGCAATATTCTTTATTGTAATTTAATTTTCTTTTGTCTTTGCTTCTTCGTTTTACTTTAGTTTACATATTATTCCGAGATATTGTGCTGTAAACATTTCAATGCTACTACACATTTAATAAGAAAATTACCAACGTATTATCCGGCAATCATATAAATCCAGTGTCTAGCTCCCAAATGAAACAATTATATGTTGCGCGTCCGCTAATTAGGAGGCGCGGGCGCGCATCTGCGACCCATATCTCACGGCTCGGGCCGTTTTGTAATGCTAATGCGCCGACCTGTGCGGTGCTGGATTGTATTGTGGTGGTTGAATCCTCGCCTGGCTATCTTAGCCACTGATTGTGATGTTTTCTATTCATAGGTTTTTTTTTCATAATTTCACTGGCCGTAATGAATAAAAAGAAGGGTTTTTTTGACACGTTGAAAAAAATCTCGGAAAGCATTTATTTCATATTCATTAATATGGAATAAGCATACTGTTCCCGTTGTTATAATATAATAATATTAAATGCATAATGAATAATATTAAAAGCAAAGCAGTGATAACAATGATAATTCTTAAAAACATTGGTATTCTACATCCAAATTTTTTATTAATTTGTTTTGTCGAAATGTGACCATTTTAGACAATGATGTAAAATAGTATGGATTCGTGATATGCTCACAAAACAATCGAAAAAAGTGTTCCGAATGCAGTGACGGCACATGTACACATACTTCGAATTTCGGACACATGTACCTAAACAAAAGAGTACAAGCTGTACTCTCTTCGGCGCGGCGGTTCATTTTTTAGGCACGGATGGCGACCTTTATATATACAGAATATCATTGATTTTAGATAACTTTAAATAAAATTAATCTTAAAGAATAAAATTACTAATTTGAAAGATAAGACAATGTATTAAACACTAGTTTTGTTAGTACAATAAAATCTTACAATAAAGTAAAGATTTAAAAATAGTGCTCGAAATATTTTATTTCCTTTTTATCTTTCATTAATATTTTTAGTTGGATTGTTTCATTGAGCAAGAGCAGGCTTCTGTTTTTTTGGTTAACATTGAAATCGAAAGTGCCAAATATGGACACCAAAGTACCAGGCGCCCATGTAACCAAAGTAGTGTGAATTGATAAACTCTCTTTGGAGGCCATCTTGCGGGTTCGTGAGGTAACGTTACTTATGTTCCCTAATAACAAAATGGATGGTGGTGCTTGCTTTTTGCATTGCTTTTCGGGTATGGTAATGAACTAAATCTTATTCTATTAGGTTTCAAACAAAAAAAAGGAATTATTTGTGTACGAAATAACATTTTTGTGGTACAGTATTTTCATTATAGCCTAATCTTTTCTTAGTAAACATTAATTTAACAGTTAAAATTGTATGTGTATTCTTTTATAGCTTTCGGACTCAACGCGTTACCTAGCTTTATAAAACTGTGAGTAAAAAAGTGTTGATCTATGTACTGATAGTAAACTCGATTTCGCAAGATTCAATAATCATAAAATTAAAGTTGTAGTTTCTTTTCTAGGAAATATGCAGCTAGCGCCATTAGACCGCCTATGCGTTTTCTTTAAACGCGTACCAGGCGCTCAGAAGTGCTATGGAGTTAAGTAAACGCATTCAATTTAGAGAGGTCTCTGAGTAGGGTAACGTTTTCTCCCCCGTCGTGTGACGCAGTATAAAGCGCGGGCAGCAGGGGGATCACGTTAAAATGGTCGATGGGAAGGGAACGTCTGGCGTGTCGGCCCGCCTCCCGCGACACCTAGTGTGAACGCCTCGCCGTCATGTGCTCCTAGTACTTTTGTGCCGTTAAATGCCAGCTACAAGGTGTTTGTTTCATTCAGTTTTTTGTCACTGCAGTCTCTAGAAAACTTAGATGAAGTGAAGGTGAAGCCTTAGGGCTCGATGGCGTAGCGGCTAGTGTGCTCAGTTTACAATAGCACAAGTCAAATAACTATCGCAATGGTCGATTGTTGGATGGGTTACCGAAAAATTTTATACGGAGTCTTTCCGTGCTTTATTATAAGGCACGTTAAGCCGATAATGCTGGTTTCTATATAAGGATGGTGGTCGTCAACACCCACCAATCCGTACTGAACCCGCGTAATAGATTACGGCCTGAAATTCCCATAGCCATCTTAAGTGGAAAGCCCTGTCCTTACAGTGCGAAGTTTTGGTGCCTTAGGTATACCTACAGTTTTATTTCAAGGAAAAGTAACCATTAAGTATACGATTGTCATTAAATTTCAATATGTGCGGTTTCTCAAACGATGGAGCGACTAATCGTCGGATTTATCGGTCATTCGTTAGTCGTCGGTGCATATCAAAGGGTGCTCGGATCACGACCGAAATGTCACGAGGCGAGATTTCGAGAAAACTTCGAGCTATGTGCACGAATTATGAAGTAGTGGCGGACAATGATGTCCAGATATGTACATAAGTGATTGTTGAATTGAGGCGGTGTTTTGTATATCATTAGTCTCGCAGGCTATTTTCGAATGGAATTTTCGTTTTTGGCAGCGAATGGCCTTCAAAGTTTTAACAGACCATTGTTGAGCGGAGATAGCTCGGAGCAAAAAATTGAATTGCCCGAGTCTTTAGAACATACCAAGGTAGTACTTGAATCAGCGTCGCCATTTCTACCTATTTTCAAGTCTTTAAGTATACACATGTATTTTAATTACCATACCAAACCGAAAATAACATAGGTTATAAGACTGAATGGGCAAAATTTCTAAGCTTTAGCGAAAAATATTAATAAACGTCCCGTTTCATGAAAACGCACACTCGTCCCTATTTGGTTCCATAAGGAACATGTCTTTATTTCATTTGGAAAAAAATGAAGATCTATATAGTTTTCACATGGAAAACTATTTTTACATAAAACAAGAAAGAAACAAACAAAAAAAATCTTTATTCAAATAAATCTGTTATAGATTCTTTTGAATCGTCAATTGTTTTTATTATTTTTTTTTTACGACTCTTCCACTGGTTCGGAATAAGTAGGGGTCTTCAAGAAGAGCCGGCAAGGAACTCGATAGTTACTCTTTTGAACTTTTAAAATTAATTTTCTAATGTTGCCTACGTCTTTTTCAAAATCATAGTTGGCAACACTGACTCGAAACTTGGCTTAGGTCGTTACTATTGTAGGATTACCAGAATGTAAAATCTATTAACTTCCAGCCCGAACTAATCCTTAGCATGTTAATCAAAAATGAATAATTAATAACACCTGACAGATATAATAACGCAAGTAATTAATTTGAAATTGACACTGTAAATGGTATATTATGGCGGGTTATAAATAACCAACAAACAGTATTGTAAAAAGGGAATGGAACATTTTATATAACATAGTAATGCTATTACAAACATGGCCATGTTGTTTAAAAATTGAGTTCAATAGAATCGGTCGAGCCAAGAATAAGTGGCGTTTAACGTAATGAATGTTGCTTACTTTTTTTGTAGAGATAGCTGTCAAAAGTTGTGTGAGCGTCTGTGGACTGTTGATCTGGAGGGTGCAGGTACAAACACGCCACGTACCAATGTCTTTTGGAATTTTCGAAATTATATGTACGTTTATCCGACGCTCATTCAGTGAAATGATGATCTCGATTTCACGGGCTCAATCGACGATTTACAAAACTAATTTACAACATTTACACATTTCTTTCTCTTAAAATTTTGGTTATGAAACTAGATTAGGTTGAAAACACCTAGACACAGGACGACCACGAGTATTTTACCGGTCGGGAATCGAACACACGGCAACTCCGCCATCATACCTACAAAAAAATATGACAAATATTTTTTTTTCGAACAAAATCAAAAGTTAAGATAATGTCAAAGTATCGGTTAGGTGAAAGATTAATAACAAATTCCAACTGACACGTAGTTGAATAATTAAATGAATTTCAATTACACTACGTTCTACATGATGAATTGCAGCACTATAAATCTATTTCTAACTTGTCATCTCTAATGCTGGGTCCACTCTTACGGGAATTGCCATTCATTATCGCGAGAATTTGGCAGTTTTAACCTCAGATAACAATAAAATAACTAGATGCTCAATCTCATTTAAAAAGTGTCCGCAGCAAAATTCTGCCCTTCACGTCTGTTGGGCTGAATTTTCATTTATTATCACGTCTCTCGCTACTTATCATAATGACACAGTAGTGTACTCGTGCTTTTGATTGTGTACTCTTTCTTTGACGCGTTGAAGTCAAAATTGAAATGAATAATTTAAACATTCTAAATATAACAATATAAGTTTGTGCACCTAGTTAGTTTATTGTAAATCTATGGTTTAAACGTATTAAAAAATATCGCGTTAATGGGTGTTAGACGTTAGCCGTTCGTGTGGCCCCAGCATTATGCTATGGTAAGTACAACGGGGAAACCACATAGAGCAATTAAAAATTGATTGGAAACCTAAGTATTAATACAAGAGTGTCGTTTTGATTTGTGGATATAGCGCCGGCGCCAATTGGAGGTAATTCAGATTCATAATTTGTTGATGATATATTCAGGCTTAGTCCCCACCGAGGGACACGAGCCTACCCGTAAAGGGTTATTAGGCTTAGTCGTCCACGCGGGCCCAGTGCCTGGCCGACTTAACGCACAACCTTTGAATATCTTCACAGGCGTGCGCATTTCCTCACGTTTTCCTTCACCGTAAGAGCGTCGGATAACGTACATATAATTTCGAAAATTTGAAAATATATTGGTACGTGGCGGAATTTGAACCTACACCTTCCAAATTGTAAGGCAACAATCCCACCGAATCGCTGAATGTATTTTTTGCTCAATTATTGTATAATGAATATATTTTTATCTGTGCGCAATAAAGAAATGTATCAAACCTCTCTCACACGAAATGCAATTGCTTATTATACGTAAATGCGTGTGTGCATGTAGTAAATACTTTGTCCTGTGTTATTCTAGCGTTAAGGATAATATAAAATTAATTAGTGATAAGTATTAATAGAATGCAGGTAGGTGAGGATCGCCGACAATGCGATATGGGCAACAGGCACAGCTGGTCGCGATGCTAGTGGTGTGTGGTGCAAATGGTAGTTTTTTCTAATTGGTTTAATTTGAAGTTACTTGTCTAACTTAATAAGTACTTTCTAAAAAGCAAATTTCTGTAGCAGCAGTAATGAAGAAATCGTCACAGGGTGTAGGTTTTCTCTATTTGTTTAAACGCCTTTATTTTTAAAGTGCAATAATAATATTTTTTGGCAACTTTTGTTTAATACGGTGAAGCAGTTCCGGCTTGACGTCGATGTCTAACACGTAATGCATCCTGTATATTTGATTCCAAGTAGTTAATGTATTGTATTTGAAATCATTTGAACAAAAACAAAAGTCATATTTTTTTACCGTTTCTGTTTAATTACCAACATGACGTTTATTGTTTGACACCTGTCAAAGCAAATTTTGAGCTGTCAAATCTTTTTTTTTATAGACCGCCATCTTTCGTAGCTTGTGCCTCGCTAGCACTTCACTTAGTGCCGATCCGGTTTGCGTGTCCGCTCCCGTGGGATACGATGATAATGTAAGTTAGGTATTCCAGGATAACAATTAGATTGCTAAGCTCATATGACTAATTAAATTAATCAATACGACCCGTGTGGTGTAATGGTTGAGGTGTCGGCTGTTATAAAACCGAGGGGTTCGATCTCGGGCGGTACTTAGTTTTGTGTGCATTAATGTGTCTGTTTGTATTAGTCTGAGTGAACAAATCATATACTATGCATAATGTTTAAAAAGTATATAAGTATGTGTATTTGTTGAATAATTACACTCAGTGATTACTAACTTAATTAAAAGTTGCTTAACAAAAGTTATTTTATGCACAATTTAAATTTTCGTTTCAATGACAATCTTAATTTCATTTCAATACTGATTATGGAATTGGTAACATTGTTGGAAAATGCAATAAATAATCGACAATTAACAATCAAAATAATTAAATGTGGTAAACCATATTCGGCATAACTTTTAAGCTGATAGTTCGTTATGCTTAAAGAGGTATTCTTACGCACAATACGATAACGATACTGGAGCATTTCGAAATTATATTTGTAATGTTAATCGGTTATTGAATTAATTTAAATAATTAACTTAATTGCAATATTAAGTAATAATTCATATGTTCAAATTTAAATGTATGTGTCATTTAATTATTTCAATAATCTCTGCAGTCAAAATGTATACACTTAAACAGCTGAACTTAATCCGAACCAGTGGTAGAGGAATAAAAAATATAATAATAACAATTGAAGATTCAAAGGTGTCTGTTAAAGATTTATTTGATTAAACACATTTTGAGTTGTGTATGACACAATTTGTGTCACATGTGACACAAGTTGAGTATGAGTCATTTTTGGGACCAAGTCTTTTTTAGTCCCTTGTCATCACGTTTGTTCTGCACATGGAGTTTTGTTTTTATTGTTAATTAATTGTTTCTCCCTTTCA
>PQWD01008972.1:0-71459 GCA_019425675.1 Leucinodes orbonalis | reverse complement strand
GTGGAAGGAGTCCTATGTAGAAATGACTGAAAAAAGCGATAAGTTGATCTACAGGAAGAAAATAAAGAGTCAAAAGTGAAATTAAAACTACCACATGTAAGCTCATCAAATCACGATGAAAATAGTAACACAAATTAGGTAGCTAGTATTTCTATCACAAATATTACTTTTGGTATAAAATGTTACGTGCAATATTAGTAATTAACTATCGCAGTATACTACTGAACAAAGGTATTCCGCATTTGGCTTTTCTTATCCTGTTTCCCTAAGCAACCTTTCGCAAGTCAACGGTCCATCGGATAGGCAATCCACGGGCATCTGGTCTACGTACCTATACACGTACATATTTTAGTACCCTACCAGTAGACGCTCCAAATAATATCCAAACTAATAATATAAAGTGCTTGTTTGTTTGTTTGAACGTGCTAATCTCAGGAACTACTGATCTGATTTGAAAAAAGCACTCTTAGAAAGCCCATTTACTGAGGAGGAATATTATAGGCTATATATCATCACGCTAAGTACAACAGGAGCGGTGGAGCAAGGAAGAATATTTCAAAATCGAGGGATTTTAGGCCGACGGAGAGTTTCCGCTGCGTACACTGCGGAAATGGTTTAAGTATCGCAAAAATATGAAAGTATTGTTCCCCATTAAATGTTCCAAAAAAGTCCGTAACAGCCAATGTCTATCTTTTAAGGTTAGCTCAATATACACTTTTTTGCTAACCAAATTCGTTCTAAAATAATTCATTCTTTGCGAAAGTGTTTTTATAAACATGATATTAATCCTTATCCAAATAAATATGTGCTTCATCACAAGCATTTAATTTAAAACAAAATTGCTCTTTACATCATTTGTTTTAAATGAATATCTTTAGAGGTGTCGAAGTTTTAACTCACCTTTATAAACAAAGTAGGGGCTTGTTAAATTAGCTTTAATTCAAAGTTATTTATTTTGTCCTACTTATTCCAGAACAATGGCAGTGCAAACTGAACGAGTACAAAGACTGGTTTGCAGCCCAAGAGTCGGTGAAAGCTGATGAAGCACGGCGGCCAGGGCGGCCTACGAACTACGATGAGCTATTTGGCATCGATGGCTCTTTCAGGCAGCTAGCTATTGATTAATATATTAGTTTATATTAAAATACGTTTAGAAAATAAACACTTTTTTATAGCTTTCTCTCAGTATAGTTGTGTTTTTTAGTTAACTTTAAACCGCAATAACTGAGACCTGAATGTGAAATGTATCTTACTTTGAAATCATTGGTGTAATGTAGAAGACAGCAGACACTACTGAAGGAGGAGTTTTTAAATATCGTGACGCTAATACAAGTTATTTTGGTTTTTACAATTATATTCAATTTAATAGACATGATTATATTTTGGAGGGATTTCATTAAAATATATTATTTTTTAAATTGATAAGTGTGGACTTTGTCTGAATTTAATATATATTATTATAAGTGTAATGCATCATATTTTAGTGAAATGTATATGATATGTTAGATAACATTTTATAGTATTAGGTAAGAAAACCTTTACTCGTAATAGTAAAAATAATTTATCTATGTGTTGCTGTCGTGTAGCATAAATATGATGAAAATAAGACTTCATTATGATCAAATATAACAAATGCCATAAGTTTTTTATCTGGGAACTGTGTGATAACCGATGTATGACAATCTTAGTTTCATAAAAAAAACAGAAAAAGACAGTGACAACTTTTAAATATTACAAAGCGATATTTTATAATAGTAAGATATAATTTGAAAAATAAGGTTTTACGTAGCTAATGTATTAAGAGATTTGTAAGTTCTTGCTTGTTAATGGTGTTTTGATTTTACGAATAATGATGACGTTGTTTAAGGGTATTTTAGAATAATTTTTGTGCATATTTTAGATCATTTACATCTTTATAAATTACAAAACTAAAATGCTACTTTTTACATGTGTAACGACAAATAAAAATTGCTTTAATTTATTCGGTTGTTTTGAATATTCCAATTTTTCAGTCTTAGGTAATTTTCATGAAATGCACCTATGGAAATGAAATTATTGAATGTGTATGTAAAACACAGATAGATAACTTTTCCTCTATGTCACTGTTGTTGAGTCATTTTTTTTTTGTTCATTGTAGTTTTCATTATTATTTATGCTTATTTGAATAGCCTAAACGTAAAAGTCAATAACTTATTCTTTTATTGGATGTTAGATTTCTCTTGGCGATAAGATCGCCTCGATCGTACACTTTTTGGTCTTGAATAGTAGCTTGTTTTATTGTTTTTTTTATTGATTTCCTTTTAGGCGCAATCTCTTGAACATAGCGCAGGTCACTACTGGGCATAGGAGAAAATCCCGGTACTCCACTTTTCACATCAATGAAATAAGACTTAAAAAGCCGTACGGGAATACCAAATGGGGATGAAGGGAATACAACGGCCATCACATTGCCGTTGGAACAGATTTTTTGCGTAGATCTACATAATACCTCCGACCCCATATTCTAAACTTACGAAAGTCGCAAATACTATGTTCGGATGACCCATGTTTGAGCCGTCGACAACTACCCCAAGGGTTCCGGGTTCGAACCCCAGACAGTACAAACATTTGTGTGTAAGAACATGTCTGTTTATATTGGTCTGGGTGTTTCTATGTATAATAAGTATGTATATACAAAAAAACATATAAGTATGTTTATCCATTGTTTAGTACCCGTACTACAAGCTTCACGCTTATTCGGGTCTAGGTGTGTGTGAATATTTATAATATTTGGAACCACATTTGAGGACCTATGTTCAGCAGAATACTGAAATAGTTCGAATCGAATCGCTAGAAAGTTGTTATATTATGGCAGCCAAAAATAATTTCTTAGACTACTTTCCCCAACTTGAAATTCTTCACACAGATTGAAGTCTTTGTTCTTAGTTCTATATTACAATGGTCACAGCTATATCAAATAAAATCAGATTGTCAGAATCTATTTAACCAGCCTATACCGTTTCACCATATTCCACAGGCCCTACAGACACAGTAGGCCAAGGGGAAATCGGGCCGCAGGTCACCATGCGGGTCTAGTGCGCATTGTTGGGTATTAAAATACTAACCAATACTAAGTTAGCTAAAAAAGTACAAACAACTAGACCAGAAGCTTACGGTTCTAGGGATTTCTTTCTGATAAAGACAAAGTTAAGAGGAGAAATGTAATGATAGCCACAGTAGCAAGTTGAAGTGGCAGTGAGCCGATTGGAAAAGTAGTTATTTTTAATGAATCTACCACCGGTTCGGAAGGTTGTTTATCTGTCGAGAGAAGAAACTCGTGTTGTATCTCTTTTTAAAAAAATGGTTTCACATAGTTTACAATAAATAAATAAATATCCACTGACTTTCACACAGCGCCATCTAGAACCAAGTTAAGCGTGAAGCCTGTATTACGGGTACTAAACAAAGGATAAACATACTTATATAATTTTTTTTTGTAAATACATACATATTATACATAGAAATAGTTCTCATAACATCACATCACATATTACACTACTCGTATTAAAGCCTGATGTTTATGTCTAGTATCTGTACAGGGCTAAATTATTTCATTAAATTTAACTTAAACTTTAATTAAATTGCTTTCCACTAGGTTTTTTATAGTATATTTCTTTCATTTTAAATTAATATTACAAGCAATTAATCACTCAGTGAAAGGGTAATATGGGTGGTTCTTGGATGCTTCATTGTCAAACACTGATTGGTTGACATTGAAACGGCTGATGGTGGCCACTTCCTCAGGAGTAAGTTGGAAGTCGAACACGTCTATGTTCGCTTTTAGTCGGTCCTTGTTAGTGGTTTTGGGGGCTGGAATGGCACCTCTTTGTATCTGTAACAGGAAAATGATAACAATTTCTTATCCGCACCATAGTCATATTTAGCTTATTAACTGTCCCAGTCGCGGGGCGTATAAGTGTTGAGGAGGAGCACGAACATGAGTAACACGAACCTACCCATATAGGGTGTATAGGCCCTAGTCCTTCATGCGGGAACAGTGCGAATTGGCTGACTTTCAGGCACACCCTTTGAATCTCATCGCACGCCTGCGAAGATTTCTCACGATGTTTTCCTTCACCACAAGAGCATCAGGTAACGTACATATAATTTTGGAAATTTGAAAACACATTGGTACGTGTCGGGATTTGAATCTGCATCCGCCAGATCGGAAGGCAACAGTCCACATCAATGAGAACCGGGTAGTAGTTAGACTTAATTTCAGAAGTTAGCTACTGTCCTTCTAAGGGGCTTAAGCTGCCCTTTATCTAGAGATTTATAGGTTGGCTATCATCTAGATTGCTTTTTTTTTCAATAAGAATAATCTTGTTTACAATAACTTTGCAAACAATAGTGTAAGATGATCGCAATAGATCGGGTAATAGTAACCGTAATACATTTTTAAAAAAACGCAATGTCGACCCAGGGAATATATTTAAATCAATGAGATAAATGCTTCATTTGACGATAAATGAATCTTCCACCCTGATTCAAAGTTAAAGAAACTGAATCTATAAAAAAATTAATTCTGATTCTTTTACATTACAAAGTAAGAATCAATATTATTGTTCATCCTTACCAAGTATCGCAGAACGACCTGGTTAGTTGACTTGCCGTACTTCTTCGCGATCCTCAAAAGCTCAGGGTCATCAGCTCGCGGAGGGGGCGCTGCAGCATTGTCCCTTGGCACCAAGAAGCCGAAAGGACTGTAGGCCATCACAGTAACGCCTAACTGGTGCATTTTGGAGACCAGACTTTCTCGAGTGTGTGCTGGGTGGATCTGATCAGAAAATTACATTATTTACTTATAGGAGACCGTGGGCTTCTGGGTAAGTCAGTAACTTAATGTCAGCTATTTCTCATACCATATCAGATATGCTTTTGAAATTGCTGTGTGAGAAAAGAAATATATTAAAAATCAATAAATACTGTATACAATACATCAGAAACAATACATACATCAAATGGCAGTAAATTAAATACTGCGATATGGTAAGTAAACCATATTTAACATGGTATACAAATATGCGGCAAAAACGGTACATACATCTTAACGTAAACATGTTATAATCAACTCATGGTAGCATACTTGCATACGTTGCTTGCATAGGACAACCAATATATCCAATTACATTTTAGCATAGTCGCATAAGGTAAACACTTACGTTTGTTAGAAATGAAGGAAAGTTCCAGAAAATATACATCCTATATCTTGGCTCTTCTCCGTAAGTCATATATTCCCAATCTTTTAGCAACATCAACAATAAATAACTAAAGTTACTCATAACTCAACTCATAGCTATTCTTCTTACCTCGATTTGGTTCACTGCAGGCGGTATCGGGCTATTGTCAATGATTCTCTTGACCTGTTCCGAGTTGAAGTTAGAAACGCCGATGGATTTCGCCAGGCCAAGCCTCTTCGCTTCCTCCATACCTTTCCAGGTCTCCAAATAGTCTATGTAGCCGTCAGAACCGTCGGGCTGGTGTCAACATGAAATGAAACAAACAAAAAAGTAGGAACAAATATTTTGTCTCTGCTGCCACCTACACTTTAAAAGATGGAACTCCTACCTAAATACTCTATATAAATCATCGACCCGGCAAGGGAAGACGAATTAACATCGAGCAAATGAAGAACTTGCCATGTGGTGCATGTAAATAATATTATATCGACGAGGAATCAGCAGAGAACGTATTGCAGCACTCTTTCATTCAACCTATCATATATCTGCTGCTATCCTATTTGTAACCGTACCCTATTCAACCTATCGCAGTCCACTGCTGGACATAGGTCTCCCCCATTTTGCGCCAGATATCCCGGTCCTCCGCTTTCCTCATCTAGCCTCCACCGGCAACCTTTCGCAAGTCGTCGGTCCATCGGGCCGGAGGGCGTCCTACGCTACGCTTGCCAAGACGCGGTCTCCACTCCACAACTCGTCTGCTCCAACGGCCATCGGTTCTGCAACATACGTGACCAGCCCACTGCCACTTCAACTTGTTGATCCGGCGGGCTATGTCGGGCTATGTATGTAACCGTACTATCAAGCGTAAAATTATGTCAAACCCCTCACTATCCTTAGGGAAAGTTTAAAGTCCTTCAGTGGTTTTTCACGGGCTCTTAAAATAGATGAAGTAAATGAGAATCTAATACATACAGCATTTTACATATCATAAACACTTACAGCTTCAGAAATGGGGAAGTGTACGAGATACAGATCCACATAGCTCAGGCCCAGTCTCTTGAGGGAGTCACGAAGGGCTGGCACCACCTGATCGCGAGCGTGTTTGTCGTTCCACAGCTGAAAATTCAATTACAATCTTAAAAGGGTTTGGCCACTCTCCCTATATTATGGAAACTATTCCTTATACCTTTGAAGTGTGGGAGAGTCATGTGGCACACGTTTGGTTTGACAGGAGAGAGATACCATTGCCTCAGAGTAAATTGGCATGATCCATACACTAATCCTAGTTTATTTGCATTATAAAGCATAGATTTAGAATTAGCGCGCTAGTATATCGTATATCCATGCAACAAAGAGATAAAAATAAATAACCTAAGTTTGACTTTTAATGTTTGTCTGCCTCTAGTAGCATTTCATTTTCCTGTTGATATTTAAAATTACAAGTCGATCTCTTGTATATTTGTAATAAACATATTATCATTTGATGATCATCTGATCTAATCTAATAATTTACAGCCCAATATTTAATGCTACATGGAGTTCTCCTAAGTACCTAAGGGCTTCCAAGTGAATGTCCCTAGTAGTTAAGATCCTGTTACCTTATCCGGATAATAGGTTCATCTGGCTAGAGGTTAAACAACGCTTCTCTTCTTTTTTATTACGTAGGCACCATTCGAAAACCTAAAGATATGTCTTTTTAAAATTACCTTTGTAGTGATGAATAGATCCTCCCTTTTCACCAATCCCTTGTTGATGACATCAGCAATTCTTTGCCATATCTTCCTCGTTCTCATAAATAGAAGCAGTGTCTATGTGCCTGTAACCTGCTTCCACTGCTAGGTTTATAGTCTGGCGCATTTTCTCGCCTTTCTAGAAAAACAAATAAAATTAATAACACGTTGGAAGTATTCCCAGCCCCGGATTAAATAATTTATGTGAGTTCATCAGTCCATGAAAAATCTGCCAAACAGGACATAACAGGACCATTCTCCAGAGACTCTCTGGGAAAAGTTCATGGACGAGTCATTAAGTTTTTATCCAATAGATATGTTAGTTCTAGGCGATAAGACGATTCTGACTGTCAGCTTGCTACGACATGATGCATCCCGCTGATATGCATATATTATTGCGAATATATATGCGAAAGTGACGAGTGTCCAGCGATATCATTTTTCAAGTAGACCAATTCTACTCACTTGCCTCGTCATCATCAGCAGCTCATTGAACGTCCCCGCCAAGGGGCACGAGTCTACCCTTATAGGCTATATAGGCCTTAGTCGTACACGCCGGCCTAATGCAGATTGGCCAACTTCACACACAACCTTGAATCACTTCGCAGGCGTGTGCAGGTTTCCTCACGTTGTTTCTCTTTATCGTAGAGCGATGGATAAACGTACATATATTTGAAACACATTTACGTGGCGGGATTTTACCCTGTGTCCTCCGATGGAAGACCCACAACCCATTGAGCCACGCCGTCCCTCAATTGCCTACCATGAAATAAATAATTAAAAATCCTAAAATACATTATCTCAATACTTACCCGGCCATACGTTCCTAAAGCTAATATAGGTATCTTGTTTCCATCATTGAGCTCCGTCGTTGGAACAGTAACTGCATTTGTTACCTAAAAACAAAAATAAAAGATAATTATGTAATCGTAATCTGGTCCGCACGTCGGAGTGATACAGTCTCTCACAATATTAGAAACAATACCTCTCTTCCTTATTACCTTCCTTTCCATGAGCATTCTTAAATCTAACAACACAGTGGTTGATCTCGCAAAAATACGAATAATTTTTTGGAAGTAGAACAAAGTCCAGAGTATCGGATCATCGTGTCTTCCCCCTCTTTTCAGACTTCAGACAACTCCAGTTCCCTCCACTTAATTCGACTTAGCTCTTCTTCTTATTTGGAGAGGTAGGGGTCCAGCGTATGGGCGTATCGTGCGTCCTTTGTACGTAGCCAATATCAATTGTTTGTGGCAGCCTTTCGTAGCCCGGATATTGTTTATTAACACCCGCCCCACTTTTCAAACATTGGTACTTAGAGAAGCTTAAACTACTTTAACATTTTTACTATAATAATTTGTACTATGATCCCTTTTTCGGGATCATGAGTGCATTATAAGTGCTGCTTACATATGTCTACTGGATTTCAATATTTTCATTTAAAAAAAAACAATAAAATATCTACTCACCCATACGTCCGTACTCATGATCTCCCTCAATTTAAAGGTTCAAGTAATTTAAGGACCTGTTGCTTGCCGGTCTGAGTTATGTTAATTTATTAAATACCATAGCATCTATTCACGTTATTGATAATCAGCAAAAACCGTTAATCTTATCTTAGTTATCTTGTTCAACTGGTTGGGCCTTCAATGTTCATTGAGGTCATTCACAGTCACCCAAGGACTTGTTATTGGATAAACAAGTTTCATATAGTTTTGACTAGTGGGAAATAACAAATTACTTTTGCCTGTACTGCGTTACACGTGTAGGCAATTATAAAGTTTATAAATAATGGTATGATACATTTTCGATACGGTTTACTTTATAAATATACAAGCATGCAACAGCAGTGTTTCGGGCTAAAAGGTCGAACATTCTACATGCAGAACATTGTATCGATAAATAGTAACTTATGAATAAAAATTTTTTTTATCTAACAGGAGGCAAACGAGCATTTGCAAGACATCAGGTCCCAGAAATGCGTTGCCGGCCCTTTAAAATAAAAAAATAGTTTACTTTGTCTATAGTAGTAGCTTAGCTTAGCGAGGCACGGGCAATAAAGCTAGCATAATCGGGATTTCTCTCAGGATTAATCAGCAATGATATATTCGTAAGAGAACTAAAGCTACCGACATAGTTCGCTGGGACAGAAGTTAAAGTGACAATGGGCCGCTCATTGAGGCATATGAGTTCTAGAGTGGAGACCGCGTCTTGGCAAGCGTTACGCTACGCTCCTCGTCCCAATAGACCGAGAACTGACGGAAGTCGCTGATGGAAGGAAAGGAGGACCGGAATATCTGGCGCAAAATGGTGGAGACCTATCTATCAATGGTTTACTGAAAATCAGCGGTTTGCTTTCAGTAAACCATTTTGCTGAGATATGGCCTTTTTGTACTGCTGCGACACACACACACAGCCTTCTGGGATATTTTTTATTATTATTTATATTATAATTTTTTAGTTTCATTTTGCATTGGTGTTGTTAAATTTGATTGTTTTTAATTTATTATTATTTTTAATTTATTATTATTATAATTTATTATTATAGTAATTGTTATTAATTTATTATTATTTATATATATAATTTTTTTTAGTTGTTAAATTTGATTGTATTGCATGTTTTTTTCTATGTTTCTTTTCTTCCTTTTTTCGTATTGTGTTTTGTATGTTATTGTAATGAATTACGAAATTTTTGTGTTGTTATTAATTTGTGTGTGTTTCAGTGTACAAATAAATGTTTTATCTATCTATCAAATTGTAAAGAGCGGTAGGTTGAAAAGAACTAAGCTTATATAGCATTAGATTATGGTACAAATATTGTACGAAAATTCACTTCAATCGAATGTTTTATTTTTTGAATGAAAAGGTTTATATAGGATTGAACAATATTATTCAAAATTTTCAAAAAAAATATCCTTAAAATACTTACATGTAAAACCGAGATAATCAAGGCAGCGCAAATAAACGGTCCCATCTCGCACAAGTCCGTGAACCTTCTGACGGGTCTGTCACGACTTGTTGACTAACAACCCGGCTCTATCTACTGCAGAGCTTCTAATAACGGCGTTTACACTCAACGACACGATCTTTGACTTTTTTTCTCTTTATTTAGGATAACAAACAATTACACTCAAGGATATATATGTCCGTCTTAATAACTAAGTTTAGAGTCAATGTGCAACTAGCACCATTATCCACATATTTATTAATTTAAAATTTAGTTACTTCGAAAGTATATAAAAAGAGAAAAGCTGTTCTATATTACTGCAAAGGCACAAATGTATTCTCAATGTTACAAGCTACACAGAAATAAAATTTCTCAGACATGCAAAGGAAAGCGCGTCGTAAGACTTCGGCCCGATGGGCAGACGACTTGTAGTAAAACCTGAACAAGTACATACATTTTACTAAATAGCGAATGGGCCTTGTCCAGCAATTGGTGTTGTAGTATACAATAACTTGCGTCTAGGATTATTTAAGCACATCTAGGAGGTTTTCTCATCTGAAGGACGTCGGACTTTAGGAATCGATGGCGTAGTCAAGCAACTATGATGGGTGTCCATATAATATTCGAGTCCTTCCGTGGTTGTGCATAAGGCCCGTATGGTGGGTTGAGACTCTACCTCCCCGCGCCTAAGATGTGTGGGAGAGCCTGTGTCCCACAATGGAAAAATCCTCTGTGCAAAATCCTCTTATGTCAGCAAAATCTACTCGCGTTAATTTATTAATCATCAACAGCTCATAAAACTGAAGGGTCTGTAAAAGGTGATTAGGCCTTAGACGTCCACGCGAGCCCAGTGCGGATTGGTCGACTTTACACACAACCTTTGCAGCTTTCCTCGCGATATTTTCCTTCACCGTAAGAGCATCGGATAGACGTACATATAATTTGGAAAATTCTAAAAGACATTGGTACGTGGCGGGATTTGAACCTACACCCTCCAAAGATGATGTCCACACCTATGAGCCACCGACGCTTTTTAAGTGAGGTAATACTAATTCAATATGTTTATGGAATGCGCTATAAGCACAATAAACTTTTAAATTTTATAGTTGTGAAGCTTCCAGATTGCTTCAGTTTTTAATATTGCTTAAAAATTTCCCTGAGAGACTGGTTCCTTGAATAAGACATGCTACTTTCTTTTTCGCACATGAAACCAGTAATCGTTAAAGGGCCGGCAGCGCATCCCTGCGACCTCAGCTGTTGCAAATGTCCATGGGCGGCGGTGACACTTTCCATCAGGTGAACCGCATGCTCGTTTGCCTCCCTATGATATAAAAAAAAAGGACGACCTGTTAGGAAACTGGCGTGGTAACTTTTTTTAGTAAAGCACACAAAGTAATACCTAATATTGCATTATTAAGAACAATTGATATCAGTTTCATTTATAATTTGCATGGATGACGTTAGAATACAAAAATTCAATCGTAACACGAGCTTACAAGTTTTATCAAATATTAAAATTGGATTTGAAGAAGCTGTTTTTAATGATTTGCTTTCCTATACTATAACAATGCAGAAAGATAAATACATTTAGGTATACAAAAGGAATAAGCAATCCCAGGGTATAATTGAACCAAAATTGGTGTTTGGAAAATTGAAAATGTGAAAAATGATGTCATATTATTAAAGAGCGATTTCACGGTTCAGCAACCTACCAATATGTACAAAAACTTGTTATAACTGAAATGTCCAATGATAACATACTGCTAAAAAAGTTAAAAATTTTTTACTCGTTTTACATATTTGTCTAACATGCGTCTGCATTCAGAAAAAGCAGACTACAAAATATTTACTTTCCTCAGTAGGAACTCAAACTCCAAATACTCTTTCTATGATCATAATAATATAGTCTAATATTATTTAATTGAGTGATAAACATGTTATGTTAGAATCACGACCAAACAATCTCATCACTTTTAGTAATATTTATAAGTTAATTCGCACAAGAAAAAATTGAATCGTGGTATATAAATCTTATTAGACTCATCTCGTGCAACTGGTTTCCGTTGTTTATAAAAGTTTTGCTCTTTGAATTCTACTATTATTGTTCAAGTTCGTGCAAGGATATAACGATCAATACTAACAATTTGAAATAGAATTTGGTGGCTCAGTGGTGTGGACTGTTGCCCTCCTACCAGGAGGACCAAGGTTCAAATCCCGCCACGTTACAATGTGATATCGAATTTCCGAAATTATATGTACGTTATCCAACGCTCTTACGGTGAAGTAAAACATCGTGAGGAAACCTGCACACACCTTCGAAGAATTTCAAAGGTTGTACGTGAAATCGGCCAATCCGCACTGGGCCCGCGTGGACGACTAAGGCCTAAACACCCGCGTACGGGTAGGCTCGTGCCCCTCAGTGGGGAAGTTTAATGAGCTGATGATGATGACTAACATTTGCATGACTTAAAATTTGATTCTTACTACCTCTTAACTATAGTGAGTATAAAATGATTCAAAACACTCATAAAATACTTTTTTGATCGCCAGATGTCTTTTAGCACTTTGACAAACAATCGATTTTCCGTTGTGTCTGAGTTCCTGGAGTATATGGGATAAAGCTTCACCGGGCAAAAGGCGATGGCAGAATAACTCTTTTGTAAGTCCTCAATGTTATGATCCTCGCGACCATCGGTTCTGCGACACAAGACTTCAACACTGCCACTTCTAATTCGGGGATTTATATTGGTAATATTAGTTCTCGTGAATAATACCATTTCTAATTTAGTCCCAGAAAGACCCCGTAGCCCGTTAAGTTACTTTAAACTTATAAACTAATATACAATATATAGCATCTGTTGGTTCGACTAGTCCCAAATGTCATTCCTATTTCATTTTGCTCCATAAACATACTAGACTCGAGTATAAACATATAACTAGCCCTCCCTGTATCACCCAAGTGCATTGTTTTTTATCTGGGTGATTGATTGATTTTAATTGGAGCCACAAAGAATATAATTTTCCTCATCAATAACACTACAATTATACTTATGATTCACGTCTTTAGTTTTCCCCATAACTAATATAACTACGCAGAACAAACAAATTCAGGTCCCGATTCCGCTAAATTTAAAATGCGCTAATTGGATCGTTATTGTGTCTCAATAGCAAAATTTTGCTCCCATTCATTTTGTTGTTTTGTTTTATGGTAGATTATATTTGGTAACAGCATAAGACAATTCATTCTACTATTCAATAACTGTTTTGAAGCATTAATGCAATGCTGGGTAGATTTATGCCATTCAATCGTATTTGTATTTGTATCACGAAAGAATATAACGCAAAAAATCTACGTCTAAAAGATGGCATTATAATGATTAAAAATATTATGGTGAGTATGCCAAAAACGTATATTTTAAATGAACGAACAATGCTATGATTAAAATTATACCATGTATAAATTGCAATTATTTTTTAAAATACTTTTTTGTTTATTCTTAGTTTGAGTAATCAATATCTTATAATTAACAAGATTCGGCAAGAATTCGAAAATTATGAACTGACTTTTTTTTAAAACATAATGTTTTCACATGACAATTTTAGGTGATTTCACTGTAATTGATAACAACATGTATTTCTTTTGAAACAGTAAATATAAAGTGGTATTAAAAAGGGTAATTAGGATAATCCTTCCATCCCTCAGGATTGATAACACGAATGTTCTTATTGAATTTGCTTATTTCTTCTACTTCGTCCTTTGACAGCTCGAAATCAAAAATATCAATGTTCTGGGCGATACGTTCTTTATTTGCCGACTTCGGTATCGGGATGAGACCTCTGTCCACCTGAAACAAAAAGAATAGGTACCAATTGTATAATCGATAAAACTTATTTTATAACGGATTGGCAAACGAGCAGAATTTTCCCCTAATGATAAATGATGCGACTTATGCTGCAGTCCTAACAATACGATACGATAAATGCAATAAGTCAAGTTTTGGCGAAAAATCCTTACGCACAAGACTACAGTCAGGAAAATGAGTTTTTATATTCGTATCAGACGTCTTTTTTTGTATGTACATTATTCGCAATTCTTAATATTAGGACTTGTTTTTTTTTTCATTGAAAATCGCAATTATTTCGAAAGCAGCCGATACTTCTTTAGGGCAGGCCTTCGTTCAGCAGTAGACATTTTAGGCTTTAATGAAGATGATGATAATCATAAAGACTGTGAGCTTGATAACTGTGTATCAGTAGTTGGTCTCCTTTAATGCCGCTCTGTCATGGTCTGGCGTATCACTTACCATCAGGTGAACGTCCAGACCGTCCTATACACTTATAATAAAAAAAATATTACACAAAACCGACATAACGCAGCATGAACATACCAAATATCTCAGCACAATTTGAACGGTGTTTTTTCCGTACTTCTGCGCCATTTTGACGAGCGTCGGATCATCCACCCTTGGAGGAGGAGCATCCTGCATGTTCCTGCTCACTAGGAAGCCAAATGGACTGTACGCCATCACAGCTATGCCTAAGTTCTGGCAGTGGGTCACCAGGGACTCTTGAGTGAGGGTGGGATTTACCTGAAATGAAAAGTAGTGTAAAATAGAATCATGTTAATTGTTCTAGAAATCAATTTCTGTATTCTGCCACATAAATTAATAAATAATATTTGTATCATGTTAATATTTCAAGAAAAAATTGTGTTCTGCCACATAAATTCATAAATTTGTATCCACTGATATTCACACAGCGCCATCTAGCACTAAACTAAGCATTGGCCTGTGATATGGGTACAACAACGGGCAAACTTATATACTTTTTTGTAAATACATAGAAACATCCAGACCAATAAAAACAGTCATTCATGCACACAAATGTTTATACGGTCCTGGGATCGAGCCCGAAAACCTTGGTGTAGTAGCCGACGTCTCAAGCATTACACCAAATAGGTCGTTAATTTTATGCAAATATTTATTTCTTTATATATGTTTAATCAATTAATTTTCCATGACCTGCCCCATTGCGAGCCACAGGGGGAACGCCAAAGTATTGCTATAGCAATTGGGTAGTAACATTTGGTTGGATCAATGGACTGTTACCTTCCTACCTAGAGGGTGCAGGATCTAATCCCGCTACGTGCCAATGTGGTTTCAAATTTTCAAGATCATATGTACATATACATATCTCACGCTCTTACGGTAAAGGAAAACATCGTGAGCAAACCTGCCCACGCTGTGAAGAGATTCAAAGGTAGTGCGTAAAGTCGGCCAATCCGCACTGGGCCTGCGTGGACGACTAAGGTCTATACACCCTTTAAGGGTAGGCTCGTGCCCCTCGGTGGGGACGTTAAATGAGCTGATGATGACTTGGTTGGATTGGTGGATTTTACGACTACTTTCCTAAATGACTTAGGGACACGTATCTGATGACAGACGGATGAGAAAATCAGTGCGATCATTTACTATGCGCACTTGAATGTTGGTAAATTCCAACCTCATACGTTGATGGTCATAGCATGTCCTAGAGCCCGTAAGGACTCTACATTCAAAAACTAAGCGTCAATCCCCGTTAACATCCCAGTTGTCAACTCATTTGAAACCCTTACAACATCATCGACATCATTAGCCTATACCAGTGGTTCCCAAACTTATTTTATCTACTGCCCACTTTGAGAATAAATATTTTTTTAGCGCCCCCATTTTTTCACCTATTTAAAAACCACTATAACTTCAAATTGAATTAATTAATTATTGAATTAATCATTTTCTTTCTGGGTCTCTTACCGCCCCCCTTGAGACCTGCAGCGCCCACAAGGGGCGTTATCGCCCACTTTGGGAAAGACTGGCCTATACCATCCCACTGCAAGGCACATCCCTACCCAAAAGGCAAGGGTATGGAGAGTTTGGGTCGTATCCCACAACGCAAGGATGTTAACGACTACCATCCTAAGATAGTAGCTGAACCGATGACTTAATGCCACCGAAGGACTGAATCAATTTTAAGACAATCACTAATTCAACTGCAATGTCTCACTAAACTAGGAAAACTCACAAATTGACTTTCAGAATGCGGTTTCTTTAATGTGGGAATAATCCCAGCCATTAGGCTCAAGCTCCATCCAGCTTTTTGTAAAGTTACACTTGTCATGAAGCCATGAAAGATATCGACGACCCATTTAGTGTAATGGTTTGGACGTCGGCTACTACACCAAGGGTTCCAGGTTCGATCCCCGGGAGTACAAACATTTGTGCGCATGTACATGTCTGTATTGGTCTGGATGTTTAGGTATTTTAAAATATATATTTTGTATGTTTATGCGTTGTTTAGTACCCATATTACAGGCTAAATGCTTAGTTTGGGACTAAATGCCGCTGTGTCAATGTCAGTGAATATTTATTTATCTAAAAGTTACCTCGAACTGGTTGATCACCGGTTTGACTGGGCTGTTGGCTATCAGCCTGTCTATCTGCGTGATGTTGAAGTTGGAAACCCCAATAGACTTGGCAAGACCTAGTTCCTTCGCCTCCACCATGCCTTGCCAGGTCTCTAAGTAGTCTATACTGTCAGGAGAGCCGTCGCTCTGGAAATAAAAAAATCAATACAGTTCACCTAAATAACTAAAAGACGTCGTGATATTCAATTTTTGTTTTTACACGTGAGGTTATCTAAGCGGGAGTACCGTTTTTTTTTCAAATTCACATACAAAAATCCTGTCTTCAAATGAGCCTCTCTAAGAAACTATGAAATCTTCAATACAAATACTGCATAAAAGATGCTTTTTGATTTGAATTTAAAAATATATATGACGACCCGTTTGGTGTCGCGGTTGAGAAGTCGACTGCAACACCAAGGGTTCCGGGTTCAATCCCCGGGCAGTACAGACATTTGTGTGCATGAACATGTCTGTTTGTAATGGTCTAGGTGTTTTCTATGTATATATGTATGTATTTACAAAAATATATATATATATTAATAGTTTATCCGTTGTTTAGTACTCATAATACAGGCTTCACGCTTAACTTGGGCTAGATGGCGCTGTGCGAATGTCAGTGGATATTTATTATTATATTACGGTTTTTGGATATTAATATCCAGCGAGAATAATCTGACAAGAAACCATGTAGTTACCTTGTTCAGTTTTTAAATAATATGAATTTTATATAAATCTGAAGCACATTACAAATAGACTAAGAACACAGCTTAAATTCGGTTAAAAGACATTTAGCATAAATCCTATTTTAAGTTTAATTTAAATAAGGAAGGATAAAGCCTACAAGGTTTTATGGTTTCCCTGCTTTGTAAAGCTGATGATTTGGGACTGCGAGTTTGTTTCTATTATTATTATTTAAATCACAAAACCACCGTTATAAACTAACTACAAAAGGGATAAGATTCATAATTCAACTGTTTATTTAACTCATGGGTGTACGTAAATACGTAATTTATTTGCGTAAAGATCCTTGCACAAATGGTAATTGTGTAGTATCGATTTGATAGGGAATATTGTGAATTATTTGAGTGAATTTGGAGTCCATAGAGCTACTCATCGATGTGCTATATTTATTATTTTTCATCACAGTTAGATGTTTGAAAACTTGACGCAAATGGTCGTCAAAACCCAAATTTTGTATACTCTAAACGCTATTTGTTATTGTAAGCAATTATTTTTTAACTTCATCAAATGAGTTTGTTTATGCAACACCTTTAATATGTCATCTTAAAAGCAAGTATGTAACAGGTTCTTTATAATTGAACAAGTCTTCAAGTAAAACTAGATAAAGTATACAACGCTAAGGCGTTACGATAATATATAATATTACAGTCAAGACGTACTTAAATACCATTAAAAGCTGGGATTCGTACCCGTGAAAACAGATGACAACCTCATTTTAATGAAAGTTACAGAGCAAGAAAACTCCACTACTTTAAACTTTTTTTGCAGCAAGTACATTTTTAATTATCTAATTTCTAATTAAAGAGAGTCTTTAGAATATTGGTACTGTACTTGATCTTGTATAAATGACACTATTTCCCCATTACTTGATAGTTTATTTTTATGATAATTTTTGAATGGACTACAGAGATTGTCTGAAATAATAAAAATTAACAAATAATAAATATTTTGTTAATGACCAGTTACCACCTGGTTTCATAAATTGATAAGTCCTTACAAATAATGAGACCATTACCAAAATTTTGTTTGTTTTACTTTTAAAATTATGACGTATTCATAATAAATTAATTTATACTTTTCAGCCGTTTACTCGTATGCTAATCGCATACAAAAAACGTTAATAGTGTCAATTCAATTGTCATTTGTCTACAACAGTAACTAGAAACATATGTACATTATCAATTCTTTTTACAAACGATAAAATGCACTTTGACTTGCATACAACGGAATCAACTGATAAAAACTCACCTTAGTTGCTATTGGGAAGTGAATCAAGTAGAGGTCAACGTATTCCAATCCCAGTCTAGACAAAGACTCTCTCAAGGCAGGCACGACTTGGCTGCGAGCGTGTCTGTCGTTCCATAACTGTAATAAAATATACCAATTAATTCCAGGATTTTTACCCGCTGCCTTAATAGCCAAATGGTTAGGACATTTTTGGTTTAATCATGTCCGGAGTCATGGGTTCAAATGCCACACGGGAGCAAATGTCTGTCTCCTTAGTTTGCTGTTGCAAACCACTGCTGGTCTCTTTGCTAAATTATATTTTTACTGCTGAACAAAATTATAGTATACGAAATACTGTTTCAGCATACAAACAGTTATTATTTCATATAGTTTCAAACTCAAAATGCTTTATTTAAATAAATGTAAATAAAACTGTATACCTATTTATGTTTAAGGTTAATTACTTGTCTATACAAGGCGATAATAAGAGTCTTCCGCAAACTAAAAGACAACGAAGTCGTGAGGAATTAATTTAATTGGTTCGAACAGTAATAACTTTAATGTTAACTTGTAAATTCTTTTGTTATCATAACCGAACTAGTCAAATATCATCGCATTATTCACTGAGTATTTTGGCGAAAAGATCTCCTTCAACATCCTGGTACAAATATGTCTGCATCTCTGGAACAACTGATACCGATATATGCACGCACAACATTGATGTCAGGCAGGACTTTAGTCCTCTTCATATTACTTTTAAGACTTACGATAATTTTGAATGATTTTGTATGAATAACTAGTAGGGTCGGTGCTCAGTGTGTGAACTGTGCTCTCCTACCGGGAGGGCGGAGGTTCCAATCCCGCACGTACCAATGTATTTTCGAATTTTGAAATTATATGTACGTTATCCGACGCTGCTTACGGGTGAAGAAAAACATCGTGAGGAAACTTTCATGCACGCCTGCGAAGAGATTCGAAGTTATGTGTGAAGTCGTCCAATCCGCACTGGCCGCGTGGATGACTAAGGCACCACACGGGTAGGCTCGTGTCGCTCGGTGGGGACGTTTAATGAGCTGATGTTGATGTATATAAATAAAAATATATCAATATTCAATGACATTCGCACAGCGCCATCTAGCTTAGCGTGGCGTGAAGCCGATGGGTACTAAACAACGGATTAACACTAACTTTTTTTGATTTCCATCACCGTAAGAACATCGGATTCACGTACATATAAATCCAAAAATCGAATATAGGTACATTAGTACGTGGCGGGATTTGAACCTGCATCATCCAATCGGAAGGCAACAGTCCACACCAATAAGCCACCGATGCTCTGATAATAATAACGAAACTTGGGCCGTGCTGTGTTATTCTTAGTTTATATTAAAAATAAGTAAATATCGTTTATTACTAAATAAGGTTTACAAACGTGTGGTGAGACAGCTCCAGTAAGTAATATTAACTATACTAACCTTAGTAACGAACAGCTCCTCCCTGGTGACCAAACCCTTACTGATGGCGTCAGCTATTCCCTGGCCGACCTGCTCCTCATCCTGGTACACTGCTGCAGTGTCGATATGCCGATACCCAGCTTCTATGGCCCAGAAAACTGCTGAACGAACTTCATCTAACGGCACCTATGTTAAAAAAAATACATATCCACTGACATTCACACAGCGCCATCTAGCACCAAGTTAAGCGTGAAGCCTGTAGTATGGGTACTAAACAACGGATATACATACTTATATATTTTTTTTTGTAAATACTTACATACCATACATAGAAAATTCCCAATACAAACAGAAATGCTCATGTACACAAATGTGAACCCGGAACCCTTGGTGTAACAACCGACGTGTGGCCCATTAAACCAGGAGGGTCGTTAAACACTTTGACTGCCATGTTTCATTCTCTTTTTCCACATTTGCCTAATGTTTTTATTATTATGTCTGGATGGTTGGTAGTCGAATGGTTCATTATAATCACAACATCCTTAGATCGCTGCGTGATCCGAGTCATTGGTTCGCATTCCGCAAGAATATCACATAGTGAAGGTCACTTTGTCCAATATTTCACACGTTTGTTTAGGACATTGTAGGCTGAATCGCCTGATTTTTCGAAAAGAAAGATGATTCCGTTCTTTCGAAGGCACATCAAGCCGTCGGTCTTCGCTACATTCTAAGGATGGTAGCTGTTACTTGTGGGCAATCTGCATTTGGCCCTCGTGGTGGGCTATGGCCCAATCACCCCATAACTATTCTGTGCGGGAAGGCCTGTGCCCTGCAGTGGGCCAGAGCTAATGATGATGATAATTAAGCTCGACATCAAGAAGGTTCTGCTGCTAACACCGTGGCCTATCTTCTTGATACGCAAAATGTTATTTTTTTAAGAATAAATGTGCTTACCCCTTTAGCAGTACCTCGTCCAGTACCAAGCGCTACAACTGGTACCTTATTTCCATCGTTCAATTCTATGCATGGCGCTTTTCCAGCCATGGATTGCTAAAAAATAAGCTATATTTATCATCCAAACAATAAGCAAATATTTATCGTTTAATATATTCGCGTAAGTATAAGAGCGTCGGTGGCTCAGTGGTGTGGACTGTCGCCTTCCTACCAAAGGACTGAGGTTCATATCCCGACACGTACCAATGTATTTTCGAATTTTCGAAAATATATGTACGTTATCCGACGCTCTTACGGTGAAGGAAAACATCGTGAGGAAACCTTCATGCACGCCTGCGAAGATTCGAAGGTTGTGTGAAGTCGTCCAATTCGCACTGGGCCCGTGTGGACGACTAAGGCCTAATCACCCTATACGGGTAGGCTCGTGCCCCTCGGTGGAGACGTTTAATGATGATGATAATATATTCAATTACAATATCTTTGTAATAAGCAATTTAAAGGTTACTGGTAAATCATATCAAATCAAAAATCTGAATATAGTTATTTCAGTCTATCACAAGATTTCCTTATTTATTTTAATGAACGAGCCTTGTGGGACGATTAAGTCCTGTGATAGGAGGTTTCGCTCTTCCATAGCTTACAGTCATGTTTTGTGAGTACATTTAAATGCATGAAAAAATCTTGCTTGGAGTTAATCAGTAACAAAAGTATTTTAACAAAATTGAAAACAATGACATCGTGTCTTACTGGCTCTTGTAGGAGATCCTACTTTTTCTTTCCCTTGAATATACAGTGCCTTAAACTTAAGGGCATGCTGTTACAAATAAGCTTCTATATGTAACTCAAAAAAACCGGTTCTGCGACGTCTGCGGGTTATTTTATGATATTATTTTAAATACTTTAAAAATAAAATTACAATCACACAAACAACACAAACTTTAATAACTTGACCTCTCTAAAAGAGACAAATAAAAATGATACCGATAAATACGTAATCAAAAATGAATTTATGATTTATAAAAGTTTAATATTTCAAAAAGTATTTACGATTTTAAAAATGTGTGATATGACTTACATGTAAAGCAAATGCACATAATAACAAGACAACTCTTAACATGTCGACGGAACCGGCTGAGACGTAAAGTGAGGGCACAATGCCATTCACGAACATACATACATACATAACCACAATATTACACAACGAACATAGATGACATGTTTGCTTTTTGTAGGGTTGTCATGTATTGGCATTTTTTATTTACTTTAAAGTAAACTCTAAGACTGCAACAACAACGTTTAATATCAATTTCTCATTATTCGTTTTTATTTCCTTGTGTTGTAAATAACATACACTTCTTTTAAATCTGTTTGAACCTGAGATAGACCATGTTGATTATGTTAATTGATATCTTCATGACAGACTCCAATGATCTCAAATATTTATAATTCAGGTTTGTATATACCTATAACTTAACTTTTCTTTGTCTAATTTCTTGCGCTATAGTTAGTTTTTCTCGGCCTAATAATTCGCATCCTAATACAGATGTTTTTGTTCCTGTAGAGTTCAAACCCCACATGAAGCAGTCATAGTCACAGTTTTTGCACGTTTAATATCACCATCAGCATTAGAGATTCAGCAAAGAATACGAAGGAGCACCCTCTCAATTAACTCAACTTGAAATAAGCCTCCATCATTTTAAAACCTATTTACTAAAATTTTATGCTTACACTTCACTTGTTCTTCACTTTACTTTCGTGAGAATAAGGTTCGTAAGTGAAGAGTCGCTATTGATGTGACTGTTAGAGAAAATATCCGAGGTTCCTAAAGTCATAGTTGTTAGAGTCCTTGCCGAAAAAAATAAGTTAAAATTATAGGTATAAAATACTTATTAAACCAAAAGTGACAACCCTATTAGAGCTTGATAGAAACCGGCCTTTAACCCAACACAAATCGATATCTATAAACACCTATAGCAAATTAACAAGATCATTGATCTTTTAAAACAAGATTGAAAACCAAGTCTGAAAACTGTGAACATGATTTAAATATAGAGTAAAAAGTATTAATTGTATTATTAAACACTATTGTACACCATAATGCACAAAACAATAGGAAGATTAGATCAGTTCAGTGGAACCGACCCATTCAAGACAAAGTATGGATCTCGTATACTTTTTATGAGTGTACAGGGCGATCAGGACGCTCACCTGATAGTAAGTGATACGCCTGACCATGACAGAGCGGTAATGCAGCACTGCATTAATAAAAATTAAAGAGCGTACACAATTTAAAAAGGGCCGGCAACGCATTTCTGAGACCTGAGGTCTTGCAAATGTCCATAGGCGGCGGTGTCACTTACCATCAGGTGAATCGTATGCTTGTTTGCCTCCTGTTCATTGATACCAAAAACAACAGATGTTAGGTCGCTTACACCCGGTTGTTTCACTAGCTACAGTGCCCTTACCGCGAAACACTAAAGTGCACACTCCTGTTTCACGGGACGATATCTGGCACTGGGGTGGTACCTACCTAGACGACTCAGTATCGAGTCTACCATCTAAGTGAAGATTATTTCAAACAAAATATATTACCTTAGACATAGCGAAGTATTGGGTCCACCGATCTACCTATTCTTCAAAACAGAACACGGTAACGTAACGCGTATCTCTTACAACTGAATCTTTCTGAAAGTACACACTCAACAAACTAACATTTACTGTTTTATCGCCAATTTATCTGTTATCGTGACATAACAAATATTGTACGACAATGGTTCTTTTAGTTTCAACACGCTAATAAAGCGTATTCGCGTAGATAAAGATGCGTAGAACCAAATGTGTGACATCGACTTTAAATAAATCAAAGAAGGTTTTACGGGTAACGTTAGTTATCGAAGAGACAGACAGATCAGCGACTTATAACGACCCATTTCTGGGCACAGGCCTTCCCGCATAGCATAGCTGTAGGGAGATTGGGCAGCAACCCACTATGCGGGCTTAATGTGGATTGGTGCGTGTTAACGACTACCATCCTAAGTATGTATGTCATATAGGACCCACGGCTTAACATGCCCTGCAAAGCACGGAGTCATCCTTTTCGGACAATCGGACGATTCAGCCAAACTTTTCATAGAATCAAAAAATGTTCTATTGACTCTAACAAGTGTTTATGGTATGGATAATGAACAAATTAATCTCTAGATTGACTCAATCTTAATTATGATCAGACTGAGGCCGATATATGCTGATTATGATTAAAGGTGAGTAAAGAGCATGATGCGCTAAAGGTTCCGAGTTCGCCTGGTCAATCTCACCTTAATACCTTTTTGACGAAACCATTTTGGCTCAAGCAAGATAGGATCTATTTGAGCCGGTCAAATAAGAAAGTGTTTTCCACCTCCAAAACATCCAATGAGATCATTCAAACTGACCATATTACTCAATCTGCTCCAAGCCAAAAACATACATCGGAACCAGGTTACGGTTTACTTTCACCATGCCCGGACCGAGCGTCGAACCCAATGCATCGATTAGAAAACGCACACCTTTTAGGAGCCTACTATTGGCTCTAATTGCACATTTGTATTTCAATGGACCCTTTAGTTTCTATTTTGCTAATTATTATGGCTAAATTACAGGAAGGAATTTAAAGATGGCTGTATGGTAGCAGAGAGCGTCGGTGGCTGAATGGTGTCGACTGTTGCTCTCCTATCGGGAGGGCTAAGATTCAAATCCCGCCACGTACCAATGTGTTAACGATTTTTTTTAATTATATGTACGCTGTCCGACGCTCTTACGGTGAAGGAAAACATCGTGAGGAAACCTTCACGCAAGCCTGCGAAGAGATTCAAAGGTTGTATGTGAAGTCGTCCAAACGTACTGGGCCGCGTGGACGACTAAGGCCTAATCACCCTATACGGGTAGGGTTGCCCCTCGATTTAATGAGCTGATGATGATGTATGGTAGCGGCAGATTACAATACTAATGCGGCAGATTATAAACTAATAATTGGCACCACCTGTACTCTTTCTGCGGGTGCCATAGGAGGAATATCAATAAATATTCCTAATATTAAATACTAATTTTACCCGCGGTATAAGAGATTCCCCGCAGTAAAACATTACCCATGTATTAATTCAAGGTATACGTTAACTCCATATTATCCATAATTTTATTAAAATCGCTTCAGCCATTAGACGTGAAGAAATAATAACAAACTCACAAAATTTCGCCTTTATATTGTAAAAGCAAACTGGATTTTATGAAAATAAAAAATATGAAAAAATAGGTACCTTTTATTTAACAAAAAACTTGAAAGTAGCATATCTTCTACCAAAAGTTATAAATAGCTTAACTACATACCTCATCTAATAAAAATTATAACCACCATAGATACCTCTTAGAAACCCAAGCGAAAAGGTTCCATTGTACCCAGCTATAAACATGCTATTACAAAATGTTCCTGAGATCTAAATTATCTATAAAGTTTTTTTTATCTTACAAAGATAAGCGATATTTAACAAGAGACAAAAAAAGTATGTCTGCCTACTTAGCTGTCATAGTTTTATGGTATCAGTTTATGTGACGTTCAGGGTGCTACTACTGCCATTTCTTAAAACAGTATATATATATATATATAATATATATAAATAATACATATATATATTATATAGTATAATATACGACATAATTTTGTACCAGAAAAGGGGAAGTAATATTATTATAATACTGTTTTAAGAGATGGCAGAAACCCCTCTCGTGTCGCTTTGCTGTGCGCGAAGCCCGTTTTCTGCATTGGGATGCCACCCAACATCTTGGATCTTTAGAGTTACGACACCTACACCTAGATGCTACTGCAAACATTATTAGTTAACCCATTGATCGCCAGGAATAAGGACATAATAGAAAATCTTATCTTTATGTCTACTATACATGTTGCAAGCGTTCGACAGGTTAATTACCTGTGCCCGCGATTTCGTCCGCGTGAAAATGAATTGCCCTAGTTAACTAAGTGCTTCCTTATTAATCTGGTATACACCACTGAAGTCCCGTCTAAATGGAACCAGCAATATCAGTAATTAGCCGAAACAGACAGACAGAAAATATAAATGCGTGTTTGGTGCATGAACCGACAGGATTTTTTCTTACTCTACTTTTCCCCGGTAGACGCGATGTCTTAAGTTTTTTTCAGTTTTTCAAGATTTCAGGGTTTGAAAGCTTTTTGTTTTTTTTTTTGATATGAATTATATCAAGTTAACATTTATTTAGAATAAAATATATTACAGCATATTTACTAGGAAAAGTCATCTTGTGGCAACAACAAATAAAAAGTTATGACGATTTCAAGTTATGAATTTTGGTATTTAAAGAAAATAATAAAAAGGCCATATCTCAACTACCGTTAAGAGATATTGCGTCTGCCGGGGAAAAGTAGCGTATTTGAACCATCATGAACTATGCATAGTTTTCGCTTCCTTACATTTGTTGGCGGAAAAACGCAATAACTTTCATCACATATAATCAAGTATACACCATTTCAACATCAGTAGACTATTGACTCAAACGATGTAATGTTTAAAAGTAAAATGTACACAAACATGCGTATGCGCACGAAAGTGTTCCAACTGGGTTTGTCGAGAGAACATTTTTTGTTTGCTTGCGTGTGAGATTTAGCGTTCCGCTGTTTGATTGAGGAAACTGAATGTCACATTTCTTGGACCAATAAGACTTAGGACTTACGTTCCCCAAACAATATACTTTCTAATGTTTTTCCCCATAAAAATTCATTAGCGAATACAAAATTATTATTAATTTATTTCATAATCTTATCAAAAGTATTTTATCACTTTAAGTATATCTTCAATCGATGCAACCGAAATCGAGTTTCATAAATATATATAATATGGTAACTTTCACCCCTTAAATTGATGCTCAACGGTTTTAAGAGTATGTTTATTTTAGAGGCAATAATACCGTCTCTCAAGAACATTTGTAGAACCAGAGGTCCAAAAAGTGCATCACTGGCCCTTAAAATAAGCAAGCCATCCCTTTAGAAGGCATAGGCCTTCCTACAATATGTGAAAATTGGTATTAGAAAGAACTTGAAACTCGCTAGCCGCTACACCTTCGAACCCTCATTTCAACTGTTCTAACGGGAAACATGAAAAAATTAACACCATACAACTATCAACTTTAAGTCTGGTCCTGTAAAATAAATACTTACGCATCGAACCACTCTGTCTTGACCGGATTTTTCTCGACAATGAAAAGTTATAATTACAGCGCAAATGCGATAATATTTCAAGTATTTCGTCTGTTCGAGTAACGTTTAGTACATATTCTATTATACATAGGCTATAACGGTTGAATGTTTCAGTTAGAAGGAAGAGTATCTACAATCATCAGCTCATTGACGTCCCCACGAGGGCACGAGCCTACCCGTATAGGGTGATTAGGCCCTAGTCGTCCACGGCCCAGTGCGGATTGGACGACTTCACGCACAAACTTTGAATCTCTTCGCAGGCGTGCGCGGGTTTCTTCACGATGTTTTCCTTCACCGTAAGAGCGTTGGATAACGTACATATATTTTCGAAAATTCGAAAACACATTGGTACGTGTCAGGATTTGAACCCCAGCCCTCACGGTAGGAGGGCGGCAGTCCACACCATTGAGCCACCGACGCTCTACGTTACATAACTTCTACTAATTACATCACTGTCAAATTCAAAATGGCTCGATCTGCAACCTCTAATCCCGCAGCACTAAACCCAACACACAGGCCCAATGCGGATTGATGGTTGATAACAAGGTACTATACTCCGAAGCACACAATCATCTTTATTCCCAGATAATAAGGTGATATCATACTGTAATATTTTATCCGAACAGGCAGAAATTGCACAAATTTATTGTAATTATACGGTCTCCCTCTTCACCTACCTACAACACAACCAGCGAGGTGAAGATGCGACGTCATATTCTCGTTAAGCAATCTCACGGTGGTTCAATGGTACCTTCCGATCTGGAGGGTGCCGGTTTAAATCCCGCCACATACCAATGTGTTTTCGAATTTTCGCAATTATATGTACGTTATCCGACGCTCTTACGGTAAAGAAAAACATCGTGAGGGAACCACAGGCACAGTAAAATGGAAGTTAGAGGGGCAGATATTTTATCTTAATGTAATTAATAAATTTTCCTTTTGTACGTTTAAGTTCAGGACTTCTTAATAAGATGCACATTACATGCAAAAATTGACACAAAACTTTTGTAACTACTGCTACTGTAGGTACTAGATTGAACGTTAATTAAACTTTTTCCGCTCAAACATTTAAAAAGACAAGGAAGAAAGAAGAAAGATATGAATCTTTCTTTCTTTCTTTTATTAACGCCAGCATTCTCGGATCGCAGATAGGAACTAGGGTTGATCAAAAGTGATAATTTTGGTGTGAAAACATATAGGTAATTTCCCTTGTAATCACGACGAATTAGTCAACCAAGAAACTGCTCACATGGGGTCAAAGATGATCCCAGCAAGAGTAGTTTTTAATACCAGATGGCTATGCGTTGTATTTGGGATGCCTTAAACTAGAAATTTAAGCTAACTTCGTAAAAACATTAAAGTTTATAACAATGTAAAAAAGTACCTACAATTTTCCAAAGAATAGCCATGCAATGTCATAGGCTAGTGCTTAACAAGTGAAATGCTGGCCTAGATAGTTCGTCTGCAACTACCTGTAAAGCTATATAACATAAGATAACTTCATAGAAGGTTCCTGCAGTGTTTGTTATGTTAACTGGGTCGTGAATGCATTTTTTTTCTTAATTGGCACATTGGACCCAAAAAAAACAAGCACGTTTCGTATGTAGATGTTTGATATCATTCACTTCTAAATTACCGATCGGGATATCCTGACAGTTTTTCTTTGCAAGCGTGTAACTTTAATGTCAGTATTAGTTTAGTTTAAACAATAAAAGCGGGCATATTTGTTACCTTTTTAATTCAAACATTAAACCCTTTGACCGCTATTGACGCCTTAAGGTGCCAGACACAATAAATTTTCTATAGCGTACCTATAAATTTTCGGCGCTCAGTGTGTTGGGGAGTAGGTAACCCAAGTGATATCATTTTAATTCTTTTATTTACAAACAATAAAAAATCATGTAATGTGTTCGTTTCAGTGAGCACCGTTCTGCATCCATTTAAGTAACTGTCGACGAAACATATTAAATGGGTTCCGAACGGGATTTAAAAAACGAAAGTTGCAATTTAAATTACTCGCACATTCCATAAAGCCGCGGTCCTGTCGCCTGGTGCGATTTGCACAAAAACTGCGATCCGATTTCACACCACGGCCGCTAACTGTAAACGCGTTTCTTACGCGATAGGAGCTTCGTTTTAAGAACATCCATATACTTATTGGCATAGCACAATAGTCAGCCGCACGCGAACGCCGCCTTCATTCTCTCTACGACACTCCGTTAGTTGGCTACTGGCACACTGTCTTCACTTTCCTTTGCGCGACCGTGAACTTCAATATGCAGTAGGCGCCGAGTCAACGCCGCAACCAAACGCACAGTGAAAAAAAAATTGTTGACATATATTTTGGAGGGAAATAAAAATGGCGCGCAAAAGTTTCCTGTTCTTCCTGACGCTTGTGCTAGTGTTTTCGTCGTGTGAAATGAGGAAACGAGGGATAAAGGATTATCCTACGGAGAAACAACTTGTTTTGCAAAGGAAGGAGACGTCGCCCGTGGATTTCACGAGATTGGTGGTTATGCGGTTGGTGTACGGATTCGCAAAAGTGCTCGGTTTCCAAGAGCCGATAGGTGAAGTGCTAAACGGTGCTTTCGTTCCACCAGGAGTCGACGATGATGACTTCGACGACGATGATGATGATGATGATGGTATTTTTGATGATTATTAGAAAAGATATATATAGGCTGTAATTATTCGGTATTATTTATTTAGATTGTAGTGAATGATACCAAATGAACTGCATTTATACACATTAAAACGGATTTCTTATATTGTTTATAATGTTAAATAATAATGTAACGTCGAGGTAACTATGGCAATTAATAAGTATTAACTTTTCCACAAATACAAGACCGAATGAGGTGTTTTTGCACCTGTTTCAGCTTTACTTATTTAATTTGTGGCTAAATGATGTACCTGGTAGATAATGCTAACTTTTGTAAATATAAATAATTTTTAATTCTTTTATTTGTTGTTTCAATTTCAACGCTCATTTTTTATTATACAACGCTCTAGAGTAAATTCAAAAAAAGGCTAATAAGGTTCCTTTGAGAGTACCTACGAACGTATTTTAAATTTACGGTTACGAAACACTTCGTTTTATACATAATATCCTTATACTTATTTGCATTCATAATATTTTGAACCACCAAAAATTTTTAATGGAATCTACAAACCCCTTGTTTTGTGTTGAACTTTTAAATTTGCTCACGAGCCTCTACTATTATACATATGCATATTTATTTATAAAATTTATGAATAAACCGCTAGATTGATTAAAGTGCAAAAACTCCCGACAGCAGTAATTTTTAGTGGTGTCCCGCGAAAGCATACATAGTGAATAATAATATAGTGTGTACATATGTTTACCTGTTATGCTTGAAAACTAGGTGGTAGACTCGATACTGAGTCGTCTAGGTAGGTACCACCGCAGTCCCAGATGTTCCGTGAAACAGGAGTGTTATGCACTTTTGTGTTTCGGGATGAGGGCACTGTATCTAATGAAATTACCGGGCATAAGAAACCTAACATTTATTGTCTTGGGTGACGGGAGCAGTGCGGCATTGATGGAGGATAATAACTGTATCAGTTGTTGGTCTCCTTCAATGCCACTCTGTTATGGTTAGGCCTATCACTTACCATCAGGTAAGTGTCCTGACCGTCCTGTACACTTATGACATAAAAAAATGAATGCAAGTTTATCTTGGATCTTAAATTGGGCTGAAAATAGTTGAACATTTATTTACCTTTAATTGTCATACTGCCGGGCTATCTACATGATTTGCAAGTTTACCTAAGTGGCAGTGGAAAGGGCATATAATGCGTAGAACCGATGGCCGATGGAGCGAAAAGGTTCTCGAATAAGATGAACCAACCCAATAAGATGGACTGATGACCTAGTTAAGGTGGCGGGTAGGAGATGGATGTCTACTGGTAGAGATCGGTTCGCGTGGAATCTATTAGGGGCGGCCTTCGGTCAGCAGTGAACATTTTAGGCTATAATGATGATGATGATTATAATTATCATTGTGTCGTGCGTAAACAATTATGAAATCTTTGGTTTTTATTTTAGGGTTCCGTAGCCAAATGGCAAAAAACGGAATCTGTTCATCGGAACGGAAACGTCATTATTGTCTGTTTGTGTGTCGTTTGTCTCTTTATTCTCCGGATAGCACTACACTATTCAAACTTTGTTAGTTTGAATAGTGTATATTTTGTGAACCGCTATTAGGTTTATTTCATCGAACCTACCCTTTAGGGTATCAATGTGTAGCTATTGAAAAATGATAGTAAGGTTTCTAATATATTTTTTAGTTAAGTGAATAGTTTGCGCAGAGACACTTCCAAAGTTTGAAAAAGTGCTGTAAGGACAAGTACGTAGGTAATAAACTGCTGCAATTTCAATGATCCATCATTATTCGTCATAAATCATCATTACAATCAAGAACCATCGGGAATTGTTATCAACGAATCCTTTATCTTGTGACGCATGACATCATCATCACTAAGATCACCTTCTTTATCAATATCTTCAACGACATCATTATCATTGTCTTTATCACACTTGGCCGCAACCCTCATCTTTCTAATGAGATCACCCACTTTAATTTCGTCGAACAAAACGGGCAACTACCCTAATTGGTACCATTTCGCCGGGAACTAAAAATATATCAGCCAAGCATGTTATGTGAGCCACTAGATCACATTTTGGATTAAAACAAGCCAATTTTGCTTGACTTGTTGTTATAAAATTGGAACATAACAAACATTGTTCAACTGATTTATTGTTGGCGCTATTTTGGGATTTTTTCAGGTTTCTACTTTTCACTGCACCATGACATACAGTCATGTGCGATGGAGGTTCTCTCTCGTACTGTAAGTAAAAAAAAGATACATTTTACAACAATAACAAGGACTAACCTACAGAGTTAACTCTAGGAAGTGATTTCCAAGAGTGATCACTAAGTTAGAACACAGAGAAAGCGTCAAGTCTTTGAGCATTATCAGATCATTGAACGTCCTCACCGAGGGGCACGAGCTTACCCGTATAGGGTGATACGGCCTTAGTCGTCCACGCGGGCCCAGTGTGGGTTGGACGACTTCACGCACAACCTTTGAATCTCTTCGCAGGCGTGCGCAGGTTTCCTCACGATGTTTTCCTTCACCGCAAGAGCGTCGGATAACGTACATATAATTTTAGAAAACTCGAAAACACATTGGTACGTAGTGGAATTTGAACCTCAGCCCTCCCGGCAGGAGGGCGACAGTACACACCATTGAGCCACCGACGCTCTCGTTTCTTCTTTCTTCTTTGAGCAATTGAGTTTAATTCTCTAAGGCCCGTATTCTAGAGCGAGACTCAATGTTGATCTTTACTTAAATTAAGTTAGAGAGGGATGGCGCTATTTATCGCATAGAGCGCTCTCCCTTTCACACTCTATTCAATTAAAGATCAATACTTGAGCCCCGTTCTAGAATACGGGTCTAAATGTGTTTTATTCCTGAGTAATTGAAACCTTGCCAGCTGAATCACCCTGTACACCGGAGTATTACTATAAAAGCATAATTCGCATAGTAAAAGCCATTTTTAGGCCCATTTTATACAATAGACTGAATGCAGTAATTACAATATATTCTCAACATTATAACACTAGTAAAAATAATATAAGGCACATCCTCCAATCAAAGTCCTATGAGGACACAGAGAATTAATTACTTATAGATAAGTTAACTGTTGTTTCAATTTGTAAGTTGTATTTTTGGTTTTATTGTGTGCTTGAAATTATATAGTAAATTTTACTCTTTACATGTTTTCGTTATTTATTGTTCGGGTATGATAAAACCATAAAAATGTACAAAATGTGAGATATGCAATTGATATTTATACCATGTAAGTGATTTTTTTTATTATAAGTAATTTAGCAAATAAATCGCCTGAAAATCAGTCATGTCGAACTATGTTACTTTTGAGCTTGTCATGTACATTTATTGGTTTTAAATGAAATAAATATTTTGATTTGATTTGATAAACCTTCACCTACTAATGACAAAAAAAGTCAACAATACTCACAGGAATTTCTTCAAAATATTCTTCATCAAGCCACCTCACTATTAATGGAAGCCTGCACCATGGACCTACGCGGAGCATCTCGCTCATCACTCGCAGTTTAAACTTATACTCAGTCTCTTTCCTCGGTATCTTTTTCAAATTCAGATGCTGCAGCCTTATTGTCTTAGTTGGATTTTGCCACGCCCATTCAAACTATTAAGGAATAAAATTGGATTGAAATTACAGGAGACTTTAAATCACTGATATTATATATGATATAGCTTGCAAAATCGACAAGTCGCAGATGGATGTTTCAATCCATTGATTAAATTACATACCGAATTTTCATTTCACTTTTATTGGAGTTAGAAGAAATTGTGTGTAGGCTTATTGTAAATATTAAGTAAATAAAATAATTGTAGCTTACCCTGAGTGCCGATATGTTATTTGGGAATCCATGTACAATCAATACCATCTTCCTAGAAATAAAAAAATATTTTAAAAAATACAACAATCAAGTCAAATTTATATAATTATGTTTCTCTCATCATTTTTAGGCACATACAACAAATCTGTGAAATGAACTTCCACTGGATAAATTTCTGGGGCATTACTACCTGGCGTCCTTAAAAAAACAGTGTACACACTTTTAAAGGGCCAGCAATGCAATTCTGGCACCTGAAGTCTTGCAAATGTTCATGGGCGGCAGTACCACTTACCATCAGGTGAACATACAGTTTCATCATTTGCCTATTGTTCAGTAAATAAATAAAAAGTATGGATTTATGTGATATAAATACAGTAGAGGATAGGTAGCCCTCTAATAGAATATATGGGTACACCATACAAGGCTAAACAAGGCCACATAGCCTTGCAAACTCATCATCAACAACTGATGTAAATTGCTTCATGCATTCTACTACTACAGGGGATCACGAATCACCCATTTTTTACTACAGCCAAATACATAGAAGTGATTAGTGAAACTATATACTTGTACTTTTGCGCTTCTACGTTTAGGGATGACTGCACTGAAGTAAAATCACCAGGTATAAGAGTCTTCACATCAGTATTGTCTCAGGTGACGGGCGCAGTGCGGCTTTGATGGAGAATAATACTATCAGTTGTGGGTCTCATGTTTCGTTTTTATCGTAAGTACTAAATAAAATATGAATTAACTAATACTTACCAAGGTCCTTTATTACTAGTCCTATGAGCACCACCAGCCCAAGTTCCCCTGTTGTGCTGCATTATACGCCGGTTGGGGTCTCTTGTATAACCTATATACGTACGACCTTTATACTTGGGATTGATGTTGTAAAGCAAGTACACACCGAAAAAGTCCTCCACTAATTCTGGTTCCGACATTGTTTTGTGTTGATTATCTACATTAGCAATAATAATGCGTGTTTTACTTGTGTTCATATGTTTATGTTTATAATTTAGAACAGCTGATTTACGGTCAACCATTAATCAATTTGACATCTGACAGCTGCGATAACACGTTTCGTTTTTAGGGAGAAACAAAAGTCAAACAAATTTTTAAAAAAATCCTATAGTTTTGATACTATTGTATCGAATAATTACATTTACAAACATCGGACTTACGAATATATTGTTTTAAAGAGATGTTTATAAAAATAAAATTTTAATTGTGATGATTTTTTTTTTAAAACGCTATTGCAAAAACAAAAGTCATTAAAATATCTGTCACTTGTGTCAGTTGCCGTCTTTCAAATAGAAATTTAATTGAAAATTCTAAATAAATTACTATAGTTTTCAGTAAGATATAAAGATCTAACTAAACAAGCAATGTCGGAGTCAGGACAAGAATCTTCTAATAAAAGCTTATGCGGTTTGTAAGTACTTATACTAAAACCCTAACCTCTTAAAAACTATAATTATTTACCTCATCTAAATAATACATTTTTAATCTTACAGATGTAATGAGAAATCAAGTAAATACTGCTGCCCCGCTGCGATATATACTGCTCACTTGATTGTTACAAGTCAGTACAACACATTAATTGTTCAGAAAGCTTTTATAAAGAGTGTATCAATGAAGAGTTGGCATCACAAAATGTGGATGAACAATCAAAACTTAAAATGATAGACATTCTCAAGAGGATGCAGAATGGCGAACTTAATGATTCACAACAGATTGAAGATTTACTTGGAAATCTGGAAGACTATGAAGGAGAGGAACCATGTGATTCTGATGATGATGAAGAAATCGATCTTGAAGAGCGAATCAAGGGTCTTAACCTTGATGATGCGAACACACTATGGAATGCATTAACACAAGATGAAAGAAATGATTTCGAAGCTCTTTTAAACCAAGGTGATATTGGTGACATTATTCCTCAATGGGAGCCTTGGTGGTGTTATCAAAAAGAACAGAAACTAGTTCAAGATATTGATGCCAAAGACACATCTGAAGAAGAGGCATTAAAAAAGTGTCCAGCCTTATTAAAAGTTTCAGCATTTTCAACATTAACAGTAAGTATCAACTGATTAATCTAAAATTGATTAATAAAAACCGGCCACTAAGATCTTACTACTGGAACTAGCCCCGTCCCATGCAGGGTGATTTTGCCTATTATTATCTAATAAGAGAGTTTACAATCACATACTTAAATAGTAGTAGTAATGTATAACTGCTTAACATGCCATTCCAATATTGAACACAGGATGACAAAGTTTGGTCACCCATCCAAATACTGAATATTGCAATAGTGGCTTAACTAGGACATTTGGCTAGACACACTAGCTACTTGGCCAACAAGCATTTAATATGTTTTATCAAGAATAAAATGTATTGTTTGCAAGCCTTAAGCTTGAGCTATAAGCTGATTAGTCTTAAATATGACAAAGATTTTAAATTATAGATCTCTTTGTAATTTATTACCACAAAAGCAACCAAAGTATTCATAGGGAAGACAAAAGTTGTCCTTACATTTTTCTCTAGAATTCAACACATTTGCAGGGTGATATTATGGACCCTTTAATGTGCGTTTTGACTGTGTATGTTATGTATGTGCGGTACATAAATCATTGTAGATCATTAACCATCATATAAAATAGTATTGTAGAATATTATTTAAATTTAAGTTGTTGATTTTAATATTAGTTTTGATTTATCCTATTCATAAAAATTCAATGATGTTAATAGTGTAAATTAAATAAAAATTTTCGTTTCGTAATCTTGTTAATGGAATTGCTTTTATTGTAATTTATTTAATGGTGGTTTGATGTTGACTGAAATAAATCAATTATTATCATACTAGTTTTAAGAACTTAATGCTAACCAATTCTATCATATTTCAGAAAGTCAAGCCATCCCCTGCCATAAGATTTAACATAGCAAATGTGTTAGCGTCATATGCATTCACAGTGCGTTATTTCAATGGGGAAATAGATCCAGTAGAATGTGCTGTTTATTTTTTGAGCATCTGCAGTAACTTGGATAGCAATGCAATTATGAAGATACATCATTAGCTCTCGAAGATGTTGCCCAAAAATGTTTGCAGGTATTAATAGCTGTTTTACCACTTGCACCAGTATTTGTATGTGCTTATTCACGTTTTTTTAAAATGTTTTCATAAAGATTACTGCATATTATGTCCCTCAAAAATGGTATATTTTTTGTAAGCTCAAAAGTGGGTCAGTGACATTAGTTGATACTCAAATAAATCATTTATAAATCATATTGACGACCCATTTGGTGTTGCGGTTGAGAGGTCGGCTGCAACACCAAGGGTTCCGGGTTCGATCCCCGGGCAGTACAAACATTTGTGTGCATGAACATGTCTGTTTGTAATGGTCTGGGTGTTTTCTATGTATAATATGTATGTATTTACAAAAAAAAATGTATATAAGTATATTTATCCGTTGTTTATTACCCATAATACAGGCTTCACGCTTAACTTGGGACTAGATGGCGCTGTGTGAATGTCAGTAGATATTTATTTATAGATTAAATTTACCTGATGTAGAGATTTTTGCCTCCATTTTAGAGGTCTCTATCTATCCTTACCAACCTGTGGTCTATAGGTACTGCTGATAATCTCTGACCCAGGGTGTGATTGAATGGTCATCTTAATGAATTCTCCTCAACCATTTTCAATGTGTGCAGTAACACCATTGGCATTCAGGATGCACTTTAAAGGATAATCATTGGGTAGTAAAAAATTACAATTTATTATTGTAATTGAAATGTATACTTATATACTACCTCTTAGTCATACAAATAAAAAGTAAAATAGTTGAGAAATTATTTTATTACAGAGCCAGCTGATAGAACTGACACAGCAAGTCTCGACGTCATGAAGATGATGTAATAAAAATACTACAAGGGCCAAGTAAAGAGAACGACTGTACTACTGCAAAGCAGCCCTCTCGCATTTGCACAAAATCTTCAAGGAGGCAAAGAAACGGAAAAATTTTTGAATGAAATGAGTGCACAAGACAAAAGTGAATTTTCAAGAAATTTCCACACACTGCTGAACACTTGCCTAGTTTAGATGTAAGCAAAGTAAAGAAGTGTATGAAAAAAGTGGAATACTATTTATCCTTTATTGATAGTTATGGTGTGGACTCTGAATAAATTAATGTTTATAATAACCTATCTTTTTAGGGTACTGTAGCCAAATGGCAAAAAACGGAACCCTTATAGATTCGTCAAGTCTGTCTGCCTGTGTGTCACACCCTTTTTTCTCCAAAACTTAAGCACTACACTATTCAAACTTTGTAAGTGTACTATTCTATGAACTATTAGGTATTGACAAGAAACTTGAAAAAATAATATATTTTGGTTCCTCATACATTGAACTGAAACTCTTTGTTCATTGTACTTTTTTATAATCCATGGTACCTAACAAGGCACTTCCACATGCATTGGTTTTATAATAAAACACATGTTTCAATATTTACCTTTACCATATTTTATTTCATCAACAATAAGGTAATCATAATCACAGGAATGTCAAAAATAACATTAAGTATTAAATTTCTCTACACATATTTAATATTAATACATAATTTAACAACGCAGATCCTAATAAACATATGATTGATATATTTGATATAGCCAGTGTAACAACATTTATTATTTAACAACCTACCTTGTTTGAAAATAAGAATGAATTTTTATATATATTTCTTTATAACCATTATATTAAAAATGATTCCGATATTTTAAAATCCAATCCAAAGTTACATCTTTGATATAATATCAAAAGATGTCATTTTATAATCCAATATTGTATATAAAGCAACATGAATACATTTTTTGGCTTAAAAAATATACATTATCGAAATATTTAAAAAGGATAACAAATGTGGCTTACTACGTGAATGAAGTGACATCACCATTTCACTAATTACTTATCTATTAGGTATTGTTAGGAGATATACCAATCTATCAGTTTTTAATTTTAAAGTAAGAAATAGACCTACTTATGTTCAGAATTCAGGAGTTCATTTAAATAGATAAATATTGTGAAAATGACACCACTTTTCCATTGCAATGCTTGCATATTATTTGACTAATTTGTTCATAGATTTGTCTTTAATGTACATCATTAACACCTAGATGAGGGTCGGTCTTAGCTACTTTTTCTTTTCCTGATTGATAGCCTGGTTATCCATGTTCATTGCTAGAGTTTGAACATAATATATATGATGCCAGAGAAGTATGTATGTCGCCGTAAATGAAAAAAGAAATTATTAAAATAAAGGTAAGCTATGGTCTTTGAACCTATTTTCGTCGATATTGTGGCTAAAGCCTCGACCTAGCAGTGACTAAAATTTACAAATGTAACAATAGCAGGTCTATCTCTTACGAACGACAAGTTAATAAATATAAGTTTCTCAATTATCTACCTACGAATGGGGGCATGAACAGTCCTTTCGTTATACAGTTAAATGTAAACATTTTCAATTAATAAATTGTCACATGTTTTGTGAAATGTATGCTAACAGTGGACATCTTCAATTAAATTTAAATAACTCATTACTGTTACAATTTTTTGATATAAATATAAAGGAAATGAAATATAATCTATTCATAAATGTTATTTTATAAATTTAACCACTACCAATCATTATATAACCAAACCGCATTATGGAGCTGTTAAAATGTATTATGATGGCAATTTAGGCGATGCATGAACAATATTGGTCTGGTATTTGGTGTCTTTATGGTAGATTTTAATTGGTTACACCATAAGACAATTCATTCTACTATATGTTTCCATTTACCATTTGAAACCAATAGCATTCAAGTTCTACCGGAATACCAAATGTACAGTTGAATTGTAGTGTTTTGCAAATCTTTTTGAATTGAGACCCATTACGTCACAGGTAACATTTTTTATTTATTTTGACATATACCAATGACTATTTTCGTATTAACAGGCAAAATATAAGTAAATACTAAATAACATTGACAAAGATTAAAATAAAACATCACGCTAACCACTACCTAATAATAAATAATAATGGGTTTTTGATGTCCTATAAAAGTTACGAATACTCTGTATACAACATTATACATCATCAATATAATTACATTCATAATTTTATGTTTATTGCTTATTTTTAAAGTTTCCAATTTTAAATATTCTTATAAACGCTTTTCTGACATATACAATAAGCGTTTAATTTGCCTAGCAACCCTAATTGTAAATTATTAGAACAGACTCGAAAATGTTTAACTTGAGTAATTCACTCTTCAGTCAACAACGGAAAACAGTTTGTTCAATGCAGGTAGCCTTTTAAATTTATTCTTCAAGTAACATGGCCTAGCGTCTAGACAAGATTTCAGAGAATCAAATTTTGGTACAATACAATATATATTTATCAAAATCTTCGATGAATTATAATCTAAGAATCTTAAGATTATAATGAATAGATATTTGTTGACTTACGTTTAGAAACTTCCTAAGCAGGACACTATAATGAGTAACTACACTTTGATCAAGTCAGTCATGACTCATACATCTTATTTCCTTTCTCTTTGTCAGTTAAACTAAGCAGGGCATTTTGCGAGTCATTCAAATGGCCTACAGTCTGGACCTAGATATAAAAGGACAAATTATGGTACACACAATTTTATATTTTTATACAATAAATATTTGTAGACGACTTACGTATACATCTTTACTTAAATTGAGTTAGAAATGGATGGTGATATTTATCGTATAGAGCGCTATCTTTTTCTCATCTAGTGAACATCAACGCTTGATCGTTCTAGAATACGAGCCATAGTATGCCAAGGCTCGCTATAATGACCCTACTTATCCAAGACCTTTACACAAATCTCTTAAGAAGCGACAGTAGCTTCTTACCTGCCAAACTTAGTATGGTATCTGGTTCTGGTAGTACTGTATCATGTCGTATGTCCTCGTTCTGAAGTTGAGGAAGGAACTCCTGATGATGGAGAGCATGTACGCAGCGGCTTCCTTCTCCGTCGAGTTTGGCGCGAACCTCGACCGTAGGAACGTATTGTGTTGCCGCGGAAACACGGCAGGCCCGTGTCTAACATTAGTGACACCATTGATATGATCGCTTCTTGGTACGGCCTGAAAGTAGGATTTATTTATTAAAGGCTTAGATAAAAAATAACTATGATATAATCGCTTCCTGGTACGGCTGAAGGGAAAGTAATTTTTATTTCGGTGTATTCAAGGCCAGAGCGAATAGGCATTTTCTGGGTAAACGTGCACCATCATAGGCTCGTCATCGCTTACCATCAGCGAGACTGAGGCAAACGTAAACCCATCGAGAATAAAAAAAGTAAGCAAGTAATAGTTACCTAGCTATTCTAGGTCAGCGTGCTTCATCCTAAGCATCGTCGATGTTTTAAACAGACAAGGCGTAGTCAAACGCTGGCTATTTAATGTAAAAAAGCAAGTCCTACGAAACTGTTGAGGTTACTAAGCGGGAACGCTTGCACGCAAAGCTCGCAGAACACCGGAAGGGGGCGCCCATCTTTGCCGCCTACCATCACCATCTGTCCGTCAGCTTGATGTCCGGCTCGAAGCGAGATTGCCGGCAAGGCGACGATTCAAACATAAATCCGAAATCTGTAAAAGGTTCAACTGATATAGAGCAGGTTTTATAGTTACAGAGACCGTACATTTTATTACACTTGGAATTTAACTAGTTAGTAAACTTTTTATTCAGTCTGAATATAATAAATATCCATTGTATTATGGGTACTAAAGAACTGTTAAACATACTTATATATATATTTTTGTAAATACATACATATTATACATAGAAACACCCAGACCATTACAAACAGACATGTTCATGCACACAAATGTTTGTACTGCCCGGGGATCGAACCCGGAACCATAGGTGATGCAGCCGACGTCTCAACCGCAACACCAAATGGGTCGTCAAATAAAAATATATTGAGAAATTGAATTGGTATGTCGAATCGTCAATATAGTAATAATCAATGTTTTTAAATTTTGTCAGGGCGAATATGGCTTTTAAAACATTTTTGATACACGGTGAAGCTCTCAAGTTCTGTTACTAAGTATATTATAAAATTATAAAGTCTTATACCTATAAAGGCGCTTTCCCTGGCTTAAATTTATTTTCACGCAGATGAAACCGCATTGTTTATGTTATCTATGTTTTATTTAGTCATATAAAATACAATTACAATAAATACACAATTAGGTGTAAACATAAACTCATTCGAGTTTTTGATAGTGTACACCAGAATCGTCTTACTTGTTCACGTCGTAAATTATAAAAATGACATTTAACATTAACATACATTTTCATTGACAAAGAAGAAACACTTCAATTTGTAGGTAAAACATAATGTGTGTATTCTAAACAAAAATTATATTAGAAATACATATCTAAATATATATGATTGTCCATATCATTACCTATATGTATGATATGTCCGTCTGTGTCCAACATAATGTTGCCGTTGTGCCTGTCCTTGATCTGCAGCAGGAAACCGATCACACTGTATGCGGCCATTGACGTCACGAAACACCTTCGAGCCGCCTGCACATGATATAAAATGAAATTAGCCTTAGTCTTAGCTCAATTTGTAAACGCGTGGGTATTTAAGAGCGTCGGAGGCTCAATGGTGTGGACTGTTGCCCTCCTACCGGCTGAGGTTCAAATCCCACCACGTACCAATGCGTTTTCGAAATTTCGAAAAATATATGTACGTTATCCGAAGCTCTTACGGTGAAGGAAAACATCGTGAGGAAACCTGCGCACGCCTGCGAAGAGATTCAAAGATTGTGCGTGAAGTCGTCCAACTCGCACAAAGCCCTCGTGGACGACTAAGGCCTATACACCCTATATGGGTAGGCTCGTGCCCCTCGGTGGGGACGTTTAATGAGCTGATGTTATTAAGAGGTATATTCCAGAATTATATTGTATACAGGCCACTTTACCATCTTTTAATCTACACCGTATATATTTTTTTGTCATAAGTGAACGGTACGTTCAGGGCGCTCACCTGGTAAGTGATACTCCTTACCATGACAGGAGGAGTGTTGAAGGAAATTATTAACAGAAGTCAATATTTTTCTGTCAACACTGCTCTGCGCCTGTAACCCGAGACGACAGGTGTTAGGTCACTTATATCCGGTAATTTCACTAGCTACAGTGCCCTCATCCCGAAACACAGAAGTGCAAAACACTCCTATTTCACGTGTCGATTACTGGCACTGCGGTAGGTACTTACCTAAACAACTCAGTACCGAGTTTACTACCAATTAAATTAATAAATTTATTTTACAATAAATTAATGCGTCACCTGAAACTCCCTTGTGGTCTCGTCCCCGTACTTCTTGATGAAGTACTCGTACATTCCAATGTCTGTCTGCCGACCGAGCTGGTCTCTTGATTTAGCGTTTGGCACACACTCTATCACGCCACACTGTTAACAATAAACCATTTTAGAGTTAAGTTAATTTATGCATATGTAAAAGTGGACTGCTTGTGCCGTAAGAAGGCTTACCACTATCTCGTGAAACAGTATTACTTTAATATTAGTTCACGTTTCGAAATTATATGTACGTTATTCGACGCTCTTACGACGAAGGAAAACATCTTGAGGAAACCTGCGCACGCCTGCGAAGAGATTCAAAGTTTGTGGTGAAGTCGTCCAATACGCACTGGGCTCGCGTGGACGACTAAGGCCTAAACACCATATACGGGTTGCTCGTGCCCTCGGTGGGGAAGTTTAATGAGGTGATAATGAAACACATGGTTGGGAGTTTTATTTTAGACAAAACTTTTTTTTTGGAAAAATAAAGCAATGTTTTACCGCACAGAAGCCGTGCGTCGCGTGACTTAACCAAGCGAACGCGGGTAATATCGCTAGTATAAAATAAATCAATAATCAACTGACCCCAGGTGCTGTGGCGACCACCTTATACGGGAACAGGTAGAGGTCGAGGCCGACCTGCTGGAAGATGTTCTTGAACAGCGATATGACCTGCAACGCGAGCATGTCTTGGCGGACGTCGTCGCCGACTTTGAAGATGGCCGCCTGCCACGTTTCCGCCGCTATCGATGTGTACCTGTCTTTGCCTTCCTCCTACGAGAATATTCATTAATAAATAATTATATATCAAGTTATTAACACAGCACCATCTAGCCTTAGTTTAAGCTAGAAGTTTACTTGCACCATAGGGTAGTACCTAGTACGGATAAACATACTATACTTTTTATTTGGAAACATATACTAATTATACATAGAAACACTTAGATCAATTAATACAGACATTTTCGTGGACACAAATGTGTGTATTGCACAAAGATCGAACCCGGACGACTAACCCTTTAACAGCCAGAGATGCTTCATCACAAACAATAGCTTTTCCATCGTGTCTAGAAACCTGGCGGCCAAAGAATTAATGATTTTACGTTTCACCGCTGTTTAGCATGCTAAGAGTTTGTATGTTATGTTTTTTATATTAATATTAATAAATAAGTATCCACTGACATACACACAGCGTTATCTAGCCCCAAACTAAGCATTAGCCTGTAATATGGATTCTAAACAACGGATAAACAGACTTAAATACTGTTTTTTTGTAAATACATACATATTATTATACATAGAAACACACAGACCATTACAAACACAAATGTTTGAACCTGGAACCCTTGGTACAGTAGTCTACGTCTCAACCATTACATCAAATGGGTCGTCAATATTAGTTAAAATATTGAGTGTTTGTGTCGAAATAAATCTTAACAAACAGACTACCGCAAAATGTACTTACAACGGGCGGTTCCTCCCCAGAGACAATCGCCATAGCGACGGCCTCCATCTCGGCGATGCCGTACTTGCGCACCCTAAACCGAGCCAGGTACGGCGCTTTCGCCGCACTTTGCATAGGCGTACCTGCAAATACAACAACATGGAGACCCCATTTCTTCTATTTATAGAGTAGGTTTAAATACCAATCGTGTTGGGGGTCAGCCTACGCTTCGTTTGCCGTTACATGGACGCCACTCGAGAACCTTGAATTGCATAACATATGTATTTCATAAGATCTTACATTATTGGGCTGTGAACATATGGAGCCTGAAAGGGCGTCGCAATTTAACATTAACATAAAATTGTATCTACATAAATATTGATTTAGACAGTTAATACATTTCCGCACCTTTCCGCCCCATCGGCCATCGGTTCTCCGCACAATGTGCCCTGCCCTGAAAGGACACTGAAAGGTACTCCGCTTTATGTCTAGATACTCATAAAGCATCGCGACACTGATTTCCCATGAGCACCGTATCAATAAATATCAAGGGATTTAACCCTTTCACCGCCAATGACGCCTTTAGGCACCTGATTAAATTGATTTTATATTGTGTATGTGTTGGACCAAAGGGAAAGTTGTTGTTGTATAGAAAACACATTCACCTCTATGTTACACTTACCGCTTTTGTAGTCTATATCGAGCACCATTGAGTCTGGATTGGAAGGTAAATAGCACCCTGGTTGCACCTAAAATTAATATAATTATATAATGATTTTTACGTTTACGTACGTAACATATTTACATCCAAGCAAAAAGCCCACCCCATTATTAGTTTTAGATCCTTTATGCATAACATGAGTGTCTAAAATTGATTGGCCAAGAACGTCTCATTCATTGTGCCATACAGTATGTATGTAGCACCATATAATTATGCAAAAAATTGACCTATTCCACCTTCATTTTTTTTAACATTTGAATGATAAAAACCTTAATATTTTTCAACGCCTCCAAACAAGCTCTCTTTCTCTCAGCACCCTTGGGAAAAGGTCTGATAATACCGCTGATGTTCGTAATCTGGCTGAAGAAGTCGAATTCTCTCTCGTAGAACGCCTTTGCTGGGCCCGACAGAGAGTCAACTATACTCTTCGTGAGGGACTCCAGAACGTCGAATAGAGCTGCAAGGGAAACGTGATCATTAAAATTTATTAGATCATTCTAATTGCAGAGCGTCGGTGGATCAATGGCGTGGACTGTTTGCCTTCATATCGGGAGGGCACAGGTTCAAATCCCGTCACGAACCAATGTGTTTTCGAATTCTCGTAATTATACCCGAAGCTCTTACGGTGATGGAACATCGTGCGCAATCCTGCGAAGATTCAAAGATTATGCGTGAAGTCGCCAATCAGCACTGGGCCAACGTGGACGCCTAAGGCCCATACACCGGTGTACGGGTAGGCTCGTGCCACTCAGTGGGGACGTTTTATGGGTTGATGATGATGCTGATTCTATTTACTCTGTGATCACTATCATTAGAATAAATAAATATCCTTAGACGGAAAGCGCCCTTATTTTATGTTAATAACAACAGTTAAACATACTTCATGTCATGACGCGCTCCTTTTGTAAATCTTGCATATTATAACATAGGGACTCCAATGTCAAACAAAAAGAAATACACATTATACTCTGTCCAACCGTTTATTTTCTTTTTGACATTATGAGATATTTCGTGAAAAGTAACAACTTGGCGCGTCACCTATTCAATTTTGTAATACATTTATATCACATTTTAGAACAACTTTGAATCGATTTAGTGCAACGCATTTTAGTATAATAATTGTAATAATAGTATTAAATATTATATCTGTATTCGAGATTTCCTAGTTAGAAAACGAAAATTAGAATATTTAGAAATTTAAATTAACTCACGATCTTTGTTGTGCATTTCCTCATCTGTATACATGTTCGTGTGCATGTTCCAGATGAGCTGGTGCGCCACCACTTGCGATTTCTTCGCCAACGACTTTATCAGTTCGGCCACGTACCCCATCTGCATACAAACCGGTTTTAGAGCACATTATTTTTTAACACACTAGAGGGTTACGTGAGAAGATCCGAAATGAAGATATTATAAATAAATAAATATCCACTGATTTTCACACAGCGCCATCTAGCCCCAAGTTAAGCGTGAAGCCTGTATTATGGGTACTAGACAACTGATAAACATACTTATGTACATTTTTTGGTAAATACATACATATTATACATAGAAAACACCCAGACCATTACGAATAGACATGTTCATGTACACAAATGTTTTTACTACCCGGGGATCGAACCCGGAACCTTTGCAGTCGACCTCTCAACCGCAACACCAAATGGGTCGTCAAATATATTAAAACTAAGACACTCCATTGAAGATCAAAGTTTACCAAAAATCTCTCATGATCAGCAGTTGAATTGAAGTGCAGAGCACCTATTCCGAAGAAACAATGGTCGATGGAGCGTTTTTTCGTGTGGCAACAGTTACCGTAAAAGAAACGTAGGGCGGCCGCCCAACGTCTACATATACCCATGAATACAGTTTGAAGTTGGTGGCAGTTTACTATCAAGAATCTGTCTCCGTGGATGGCTTTAGGGGCGTTTGTTCAGCAGTGGATACGTAGATACGATTGTATCAATTATGGTGAATAAGTATATATGCATTGTGTTTATAAATAATCCTGTGAAATAATGCTCATGAAAAACTTTTGACACCAGGAGGCATAGAATTGCGATCATGCCAAATTAGATAATCAATAAGCAAGATGCACAATCTCACTCAAATAGTGTCCGCGGCAAAATTTTTCCCATCTCGTCGTTGAGCAAATTTTCATTCATAATCACGTCGCTCGCTACATGTCAAAGTGACATACTAGTATGCCCGTGCTTTTGATTTTGTACCCTTCTAATAACGCGTTAAGGTCATAATTTTAATGAATAATTCTAATTGTAAATTGTATCTAGTTAGTTTATTGTTAATTTGAGCATTCCAATGAGATTTTGTTCCCAAAAATATAGACTGTATCGAAGTGTTTCAATAGCAACTGATTGCACAATTTTGTTGTAAGTACAAAACTTGAGGAGTGATAATTTGAAAATGAAAATGAAAAGTGTTTATTCAGTTTAGGTCCTTAAAGAACACTTATGAATGTCAAATGAAGCTACCACTGGTTCGGGAGGTAGTTTTCCACTGAGAAGAAACCAGCAAGAAATTCAGTAGTTACTCTTTTCAAAAAAATTGTGTTGAATACAGAATCATTTGTAATCAAACAATTATATAAAGCAAATTATATTTACAATTTTTATCATATTAAGTATTGGTAAAAATATAATAATCTTCAAAAGTACTATTAAACAGTTAAGTATTATATACATTTAAATAGATGATAACAAAAAAAAACGAAAGTAATAGTCCAAGCATTTTCTATATAAATACTCACAGTATCGTGTCGCAACGCCTGCACCAACTGCGGTATATACATGAGCACAGCCGAAGACGGGTACGAGGTTAGCGTGTTGACAGCCGCCTGCGCCGATAGTGGATGAGGCGGATACTGTCTACTGAAGTACGACAGCGCTTCTACTGGACTCACACGCGCCCATGTCACCATGTGCACTAGCTGTTGGCAATTTAGTATAGATTTTTTTTAATGATACGAAGTGATTAGGACGCTCACCTGATGGTAAGTGATACGCCTGACCAAGACAGAGTGGCATTGAACGGAATCAACAATTGATAAACAATTATTATTCTCCATCAATGCCGCACTGCGCCCGTCTCCCGAAACAACAGATCTTAGGTCTCTTATACCCGGTAATTTCACTAGCTACGGTGCCCTCATCCCAAAACACAAAAGTGCATAGCACTCTTATTTCACGGGACAATATCTGGCACTGCGGTGGTACCTACCTAGACTCAGTATCTTGATACTGAGTCGCAGGTAGGAGTAGACTTGTCTACCACCTAGAATTCAAACAATGTCTTCGATCTTAGGATGGTAGTAGTCAATACCTATGTGCAACGGGCTCGCGTAGGTTACGGCCCAAACTGCCCTGAGTGTGAGTCGTCGTCAGATTAGGTTTACAAAAGCACTTATGAACGTCAAGGAGAATCCAAAAAATAAATTTAAAAAAAACTATTTAAAATACCAAAATAAAGCACAAAAATGAATTTCGATACTTGGAAAAAAGCGCTTCGGCGTTTTGGCCTGTTGAGAAAGAAGCACCCCAGATAAACTCAACAGTACAGCCTTTTTTAAACAATGATTTTAATGTACAGATATTTTATATACACTGAAGTAGGTGTGGACTGACGCCTTCCTATCGGGAGGGCTAAGGTTCAAATCCCGCCACGTACCAATGTGTTTTCGAATTTTCGAAAATATATGTACGTTATCCGACGCTCTTACGGTGAAGGAAAACATCGTGAGGAAACCTTCATGCACGCCTGCGAAGAGATTCGAAGGTTGTGTGTGAAGTCGTCCAATCCGCACTGGGCCCGCGTGGACGACTAAGGCCTAATCACCCTATACGGGTAGGCTCGTGCCCCTCGGTGGGGACGTCTAATGAGCTAATGATGATGAAGTAGCTGAGCAGTTTAAGACCATGAATTTTTGTCACATAAATATTCGTCAATAGTATATTACCCTTTTTTAGAAAGGTGGTTTTTTATTCTAGCTTTAAACATGTGTAAAATAATGTCGTCTTATGAGACATAAATGTGCCAAAGTTACCTCGTGAGCGTCGTTGAGCAGTGTGTCGGTGGTGACGAGGTATTTCAGCGCTTGCGGCACGTGGCACACGGCCGTCGGGTGCGCTTGCACCTTACGCCTGATCTCGGCAGCTATACTTTCGTGTTTCAGTCTGTAATACAATAGTCTTATTAGAAATATTAGTATGCAACATATTCAGAACAAAAGTGAGCCTGTATTTAGCTTAGAGAACGGGTAGTGCTGCTCGATCATTCTACCTTTTATTGGTAATATGACCGCCCGCCGGATAAGCGTACAGATTAGCCAACCAAGTACTGCTGCGCTACTAACTAAACTAAGTCCTGCAATGTGCTGTTAAAGTAATGGTGTAATAATTGAAAAATGACAATTATTTAGCTTAAACAGATAAAAGAGGACACCAATTTTCATGCGACCTCTGCACTAAACACTAGGTCGAGTATTTAGAAAATGATACTCAAAAGGTTATAAACTTGTACTGTCAAAAAGATTGGTTGGACAGAGTAAAATAAGAAAATCTATTATAGGTTTACGATGTCTACACTCGGTTTGAAACTTACAACGGGTTATAAACTTAACCATTCCCTACCTTTCAGGTAAAAACACAGCGAGCGTTGGGCTGATATCCCAGGCGAGTTTGGCGTACTCCCGCCACGTGCGCTCCGTATTCGGCTTGGAGCGCCACGTCGCTATGTTGTCTTCGCCCGGGATCGCTTGTTCCGGACGCCCGTGCGGGTTGTGCCACGTCACTAAAAACTCTATTTCAACTGCCTGCAATAACGAAACAAAGTGGTGTTAGATACAGTATTATACTAAAGAACTGATTTGGCTAAAATTTGGTGGGCTTCACCCCACCCATTGACATAAATTGTGTTATAAAACAAATACAAAATTCGCCCAGTGGAACAAAGTTCGCCAAAGTAATTAATATAAATAAAATATTCATCGAAATTCACGATAGGTATATAAGTTCATTATTTAATGTATACCTTATAAATATTGTAACAATAGTTAAACATTAAACCCCGTATAAAAATGCCAGTTTGTGGAAAAAAAAACTTTGTTGACACTCTAGCGATTCTCACCATAAGCTCCAATATAAGGTTCCTCTTCCTCACGTAGTCTTTAACGAAGGTGTCCTGCGGCTTAGCGGGAGGTTTCACGCTGCGATTGGATCGTTTGCCAGCTATACTGCCGGCTCCACTGCTCAGGGTCGTCGTGGACATTGGTACCTAATACACATGATTATAATATAATATTTATTATATATACTATGTATCTTAATGTAAAAAATTAAAAACAAATGAATGCTTTTATATGAGCGTCGGTGGCTCAATGGTGTGGACTGTTGCCTTCCGACCGGTAGGGCGCAGCAACGAATCCCGCCACGTACCAATGTGTTTTCGAAATTATATGTACGTTATCCGATGCTCTTACGGTGAAGGAAAACATCGTGAGGAAACCTGCGCACGCCTGTGAAGAGATTCAAAGGTTGTGCATGAAGTTGTCCAATCCGCACTGGGCCCGCGTGGACGACTAAGGCACCCGCGTACGGGTAGGCTCGTGCCCCTCGGTGGGTCCGTTTAATGAGCTGATGATGATGATGATGCTTTTATGAGTGAATGAGCCAATAAACACATTGGTTTTATAACATGTCAATCCTGTGTAGAGTTTGTGATGCAGATGGGTTTTCGTGAGAGCGATGGAGACTTTTTACAAAGTCGTCTGGGTTAATATCTTAATCTTACCTATTCAAAAAATTCACTTATTCGGATTAGGCTTACAAAAAGCACTTTTGATATATTATTATATTATCGTTTTTATAGCTGTATCCCCTTGGGGGTTGAATTACTCAAAATCCTTTATAAGCGGATGCCTACGTCATACCACCTACCTACATGCCAAATTCCAGGACGAAAGATCAGGTGGTTTGGGCTGTGCGTTGATAGATCATTATATCAGTCAGTCACCTTTGAGATTATATTTAGATTTACCGTATTTATCCAGCCAGTGTTTTGTCGGCTTCCTATATCACTACTGTTGACTGATGATCTGTTATCTGTTGGTGAGTTTGACGTGTAGATGCTTTGCTGACTGGTCGGCCCCATAAGCTCGAATTCACCTACAAAAGGCGATAAGAATAAGTTTTAATATATTAATTTATATGTAGGAGCTTCATTGTATAATAACCAGGGATTTACTTCCGAGGTTTATTTGATGTCCTTATATTTTATTAATAGTTTATAATTCATTGGTTCAGTTGCATCCGCTTTAAGAAAGCGTATGTCAATGCTTTGTAAAATGATTTATATATTCATAGCGATCCATCTTCCAACGTGACCAACCGAAATCCAATGTAAAATCTACAAATATAATATTATTACGCGTCCCAAAGATGATTCAACAGACGAGGGGGTATCTTGTCATTATGAGTAAATTTCACATATTTAAAAATGCCACAGCTCACCGCCAATATCGCTGCTCTTCAAATACTTCTTATCCGAATGCATGAGCTGCCAGAACTTTATCAACGATATGATATCCTCCCTCAGATTCCCAGAGGTTTTGGCTGGACACTGCAGGCCTCGACAGAAGTAATCCAGGCATACGCTGTACACGCGCTCACGGAGTATGTTGCGGGCCAAAGAACGGGGTAAAATATCGCCTTGGAGTAGGGACAGACCACAAGACAGCAATCTGAAAACATATGTTTACTAGCTTTTGCCCGCGGCTTCATTTGCATTAAATTTGTGGTTGCACGGATCTACTTTTTAGTGAATTATTCGTTTGTATCATACAATGACTGTGCTAATTTTATGGTAGGTCTCACTAAATTTCCATCGCCTGGGAATTATCCGTTAATAACAAAATGTGCATACCAACTTTTGCTTCCTAGGTTGAAAACTGCGTAAAGCCCAATTTTAAATTTGATTACCTCTTGGATGTAGGTTAGTAACAAATAATCTGCTGCTCCATACACACTTTACCCCTCCGCATTTTAGGGATAATGAAGGGGGAATTACAGAGACATAAAGTAACGTAACCTAAGTAACTCTTCATCCCATTATCTTGTTCATATAAAAAACCCAAGTCAATTTGTAGTTCCTTTTTGCCGTGAAAGACGGACAAACAGATACACATTTATTATATTAGTATGGATAACAGTTCAGGATACGGTATCTTATTGGATTTTTGACTAAGCATTTAATGATTACTTACTTGAACCTTACGCCTACTGCTTCTACGTGTCGATTGATATGATCTCTTACGTCACCAACGGTTATTGGCAAAGACCTGTACAGACAATACAATTGGTGAATCAAAAACATTTTAAAAGTAACAATTTAGTACACATTAATTTTTGTAACAAATGTTTCTAACAAACTAAACTTAACGTATACATAACGAGGTATTTCTAATTTCTGATGTTGTTGCACGCGACTATAAAAATAATTGTTATACTTTATTTTTATTTAAAGTATGAATATTTTTACACTGATATATTATCCGATTAAGAAAAAAATAATTATAATAATGTCAAACACGACAGTTTGGGGTTTTAATTTCATTAAAAGCTATTCAATATTTTTCAAAAAACGGCAATTATCTTAATTGATTCGGGTGCGCGATGCATCTATAAAATATATATCGTAGTGAATATGCTTTTAATATATCTGTCATTATCGTATATTCGAATTTTTGAAAATAGATGTACGTTATCCGACGCTCTTACGGTGAAGGAAAACATCGTGAGGAAACCTTCATGCACGCCTGCGAAGAGATTCGAAGGTTGTGTGTGAAGTCGTCCAATCCGCACTGGGCCCGCGTGGACGACTAAGGCCTAATCACCGTTTACGGGTAGGCTTGTGCCCCTCGGTGGGGACGTATAATGAGCTGATGATGATATCTGTCATGGTCAGTAGTTTCACTTACCACCAGGTGAGCGCACTGACCGCCCGTTTATTGTCATATAAAAAATCACATTAGAACATTTGTAGAACATTCAGTGCCTTTCATATTACAAAAAAACTCTTTGATCTCTCTCTCTCTTATACAACACTCAGGCCAAAGCAAAGGGGCACCATAGGTTAAAATGTTTATAGTACACTTAATTACTCACCTATGCAACAGACTAGCGAGCATTTCGACCTTCTCAACACTGTTGTACTTGGCTGTCTCGGCCACTTCACAAAGGTACCTCACCCACACCGCATGCGGCGCTACGAACGGCGGCCGTGGCTCCAGCTTTGCGCCTGTAGACCACATTAAATTAGAAATAATAATAAATAAATATCCACTGACATACACACAACGCCATCTAGATAAAAAAAAAAGTATATAAGTAAACATACTTATATACTTTTTTTTTGTCCTCCGTTGTTCAGTACACATAATACAGGCTTAACGCTTAACTTGGGGCTAGATGGCGCTGTGTGAATGTCAGTGGATTTTTTTTACTTATTTACCCACCCATCAACGACTCGTTTGGTGTGGTACAAACATTTGTGTGCATGAACATGTGTGTTTATAATGGTCTGGGTGTTTTCTATGGGCTAGATGGCGCTTAGTGGATATTTATTTATTTTCAGTAACGCTAAAGTCTAAAACAATATATACAGTGAATGAAATAAAGTAAGGCTAAACTTACCTTCATAAGCAGCTAGCGGACTGGTCTCCTCAATCTGCTTGGAGAACAGACCCATCTTCCTGTCCACTGTGCACTGCCACGCTGCGAATATCTCCTGGATCAGCCGCAACTCCAAATCCGGCCGGGCGGTGGTCAGCCATTGCCAGCACTCCACAGCTGTGCTCACCGCGTCCTCAGTGAATATGTCCACTTGAGACCAGGCTGTGGAGTAGATATGTTTCGTGACCATTTCGTTTAGGTACTATTGAACTTTTTTTTCATATACCACATGTAGTGCTTTTACCAATGCGGCGTCATTATATGTGAGTCCCTGCTCTCAGGAATTATGATTCGTACAGCAGTGTTGGTATGAAACAGATCACGTATAAATAGCAGCGATATGTGCGGTGAAAACTGTCCAGCTGCGTGTACCAGCAGACATGCTACTTACAATGATCAATCATTGGATAGTTGATTCAATAATATCATCTCGTCCCGTATATCGACACAGGTGCGGGCGCATCGAATGAATTCCGGAACGACTGGCAGGTCACTAAACACACTGAAGAGTAGCACTCACTTGCATCAAACCCGGGTCACTGACCTCACTGATGGGTTAGGGTCACTGGCCGATAGGTATGAACATGTGACAATGGTTAGCGGGCGCAGTGGGCGGGCACTCACCGGCGGCGTGTAGCAGCGCGCGGTGGGCGGGCACTCACCGACGGCGTGTAGCAGCGCGCGGTGGGCGGGCACTCACCGACGGCGTGCAGCAGCGCGCGGTGGGCGGGCACTCACCGGCGGCGTGTAGCAGCGCGCGGTGGGCGGGCACTCACCGACGGCGTGTAGCAGCGCGCGGTGGGCGGGCACTCACCGACGGCGTGCACAGCGCGCGGTGGGCGGGCACTCACCGACGGCGTGCAGCAGCGCGCGGTGGGCGGGCACTCACCGGCGGCGTGTAGCAGCGCGCGGGGGCGGCACTCACCGACGGCGTGCAGCAGCGCGCGGTGGGCGGGCACTCACCGACGGCGTGCAGCAGCGCGCGGTGGGCGGGCACTCACCGGCGGCGTGCAGCAGCGCGCGGTGGGCGGGCACTCACCGACGGCGTGCAGCAGCGCGCGGTGGGCGGGCGCGGGCGCGACGGGCGGGCGCGCGTGCACCAGCAGGGCGGCGGCGCGCCACAGCGCGGCGCGGTGCCGGGTCTCGCCGCCGGCGCACGCCTCCCGCAGCGCCGTGTGCAGGCGCGCGCCCACGCGCCACAGCGCCGCCTCCCCGCCACCCTCCGCGTACACTGCACCAGCCACCTACGACACACACAACAACAAATCTTACACAAATTAAATCTATGATACACAATAATAACAACAAAATACACCACAAGCGCAGGTTAACCCATTGACCATCTGCAATTCAGACATAATGGAAAATCTATTGCTAGTCGTCTCTGACGGTCGAAAAATGATTAATTTAGTAATTGCCACGACAGTTGTTTGATATTGAGGACATTTTTTTTATTATAGATTTGAGCGCGAAATACAAACACAGGAAGGTCATTCCACTGTCTTGCAGTTTGCCGAATGAAGAACCGAACTTTTGAGTACAAATGGGTAATATGATGTAAGCTTTCAATTCAATTCATACTTCAAAAAAACCTCCAAAGTAGTCAAATGATTGTCCTCAGAACAGTCCGTTATTTGATAATCAAAAAGCCAATGTGTCTGATGAACCTGTTAAGGCCATCAGTGCCTTAACGGATTCATCAAACAAGTGACGAACGCTGATGGCTTAGACTTTAACCGCGCGAGACTTACCTCACCAGCATATCGACTCCTTTGAGACACAACAGCGAGTAACGCAGCCGAGTCGTGGGTGACGCATGGTGGACGCTTGTCTAGAGCAGCGCGGGGTAGTGGGGCCGATGCCCGGTTGAGGCCGCCGGCACCTAACAGGGCACTTGTTGCCAATGCTAAGCCACAATGGTGCCATAGCGTCGAGTTTGGTACCTTTCAACACAAAATCAAAATTATTCATTAAGTTTAATAGGTACATGTGATTGAATATTTGAAAGACATAATTTAAACAACGCAGTAAATTTGTACTTTTATTGCGGTCTGATTTTTTTTTATTGAAAATGAATTTGAATCATTAATCAAAAATATGTGCATATATATTTATATGTATAAATAATTACTATTGGTATAAATAATGACTTTACATTAAGTTTGTATGTGCATGAACATAAAAACTTAATGTAGAAACATAAAAAATAGCTCATTTTCTTCTTTAGTCAAATCTTTAATAAAGCCAAATCATCAAATCGTGAATAACATTTTAACGCATTAACCTAAAAACACAAAATGAGAAGACAATACTTATGTTTAGACAATACTGCATAGTTTTGTTTATGCATTTATAGAGGTACCATCTTAAAAACAAAGTTCAAAAATGTTGCGCACACATTCGAATCATAATATATTACAAATATCATAACATCATTTATAATTCATACAAAAAATTCGGTCTCTTATCGGGGGGTTTACTTTTTTACTCAGCAACCTTGCTTACTATTTAAGGCTGGTTTTTCTGCATAATATGTATATTTAAAAAAAACGTAAATGAAATGATAATTAACTTACTTGATTCAAATATTCCTGTAAATGTGACCTAGTAGACTGAGGCGCCCATTTCATCGCTTCTTGTACAATGCCATGGCAACGGTTGGCATCGCCGGCGAAAATCTTTTACTATGCTCTGAAAGAACGAACATTATTTGTACAAAAAGACATTTAAAATACTTCTATTATTATCTAGTTTAATGTAGGATTTACTGAGAGATGACTACTTGAACTCTTATCCAATTAAAATACAACATTAGTACACAGTTTATAAGGCTCACCAATGTAATTGAGCAGAACACTAATTAATTAAGATGGAAATGCTAATTAGCAATCGCGTACCCTGCGCACGGGTACTCTCTTTTCATTCCGGATTGGTTGTCACCGTGCGAATACAACAGTTAATACGTGCACTACACTTTGCACTTTAATAGTATACACCAAACGTCTAGTTTAGTTGCAATCGTTCCTGGTTTGCGCGGCCGAAGTGCCAGATATCATCCCGTGAAATAGGAGCGTTATGCACTTCTTTGTTTCGAGATGAGGGCACTGTAGCTAGTGAAATTACCGGGTATAAGAGATCTAACATTTGTTATATCGGGTGACGGGCGCAGGCATTGATGGAGGATATTAACTATCAGTTGTTGGTCTCCTTCAATGCAGCTTTGTCATGGTAAGGCGTATCACTGACCATGATATGGTGAGCGTCTGGACGGTCTTGTACACTTATAACATAAAAAAGGGCCTTAGCGCTTTTCTAAACCTACAGACACTAGTTGAATATTGTGTACCTAAGCCGACTTTTAAATTTCTAAAATCATCAAGATATATCAATTTCCGTACCTCTCTGCCCTCCAATGTGTCTTGAAGTTGTAGTGTGAAGTCAGTTCCAGGTACTTTCAACAGCGGAGTCTCCTGATTTGCGTCCAGTTCCAAACTGAAGCTCAATACTTGCAATATATCCAACATTGACCAAAGTACCTGTTTGAAATACAACTGCAAATATTAGAAAATAGTTGAAAGTTCGAATTTCATCTTTATATTTTTTATTTTATTATTCTTTGGGAAACATAAGAATATTATTACACTTAAAGTATTATACCTCCATTAACGTATTCGTTGAATACGTCCCGGGGATTTTATTTACTTTTTCAATTAACAACAAATGTTACCTACATATAGTTTACCATAAAGTTATCTCCGTACCATAAATATTGATCAAAGACCTTCGTTTTCAGAAACTTGATTTCAGGCAAAAAGATCTCCCTTAACCTTAGATAAACAATAAACTAACACGATGCACAATCACGAAGAAAATATCAACCAACAAATATCCGAGCCGCTTGAAACATACGTTGACTCATTGTTATATTTATCACAAAATTATTCATAAAAATTTTGACATTAACGCGTTATTAAAAGGGCACAAAATCAAAAGCACGAGTATGCTACCACGTCAATATGATATGTAACGAGCGAAGTGATTATGAAAGAAAATTCTGCCCAACTGACGGATGGGCAACATTTTGCCGCGGACACTTTTTGGGTGAGATTGAGCATCTAGTAAGTTTATTGTCTATCTAAGCCCTTAACTTCCTTATTGAGTCGACCCACGGTTTTATAATAATTCATTTATTTCAGTCAACACTACATGGACCAATTATCAAATTACAATAAAAAATAGAAATACTCTATGTACTCACCCGACAATTCCACAACAAATGTGGGAACCTATCGACCAATCCCGCCAGCCACTTGTCGGCGACCCGTCTGATCTGCTTGTGTATATGGTTGAAGTTCACCAGTAGGAACTGAGCGTGACACTCGAGTTCGCGTTCGCGCGACTCGTCCTTCACTTTACCCGACATCACGTCGAGAAACTTCTGGAACACTTTGTCGCCCACACTGCAATTGGCATACAAAGTTGAAAACATGAATGTATTGTTAATTAATCCCTTTGACCGCCAATGACACCTAAAGGTTAGAAACAATAAATTTTCTATTAAGTCTGGATTCCTGGCGTTCGAAGGGTTAAGGTTACTAGGGAGGTAGACTCGATTCTGAGCCGTCTAAGTAGGTGCCATATATCGTCCCGTGAAATAGGAGTGTTATGCACTTTTGGGTTTAGGGAGGGTAAGTGCCCTCCCTAAACCCTGGTAGAGAAATTACTGGGTATAAATTAGTGCAGCATTGATGGAGATCAGTTGTTGGTCTCCTTCAATGCCGCTCTGTCATGATTAGGCGTATCACTTACCATCAGGTGAGCGTCTTGACCGTCTTGTACACTTATACCATAAAAAAGGTAAACTACTTTCTTGATTTAATAGTGTGCACGTTGGGGTTAGTACGCTGCATGACCCGGGGGTTCCACAGGGAGACCATATAGCATAATGAATTTTACTTTTTGGGATTTTTGCGCATTAGGTTAAGACATTGCAAGCTGAATTACCAGATTGCCTGAATAGATTATTCCGTACTTCAAAGGGCATGTTAAGCCGTAGGTCTCCGGCTACCATCTTAATAAGCCTGTGAGTTACAGTTTGATCGCCTCCTAGATATGCTGCTTGGGAAAGTCTATGGCCTGTGGCGATATTCATTTTTTTATTATTAATTCAAATGTCTTTTGTTGTTATTGGTGTAAAAAAATTTACTGTTACGAAATATACATAGAGATATGACTTTAAGAAAAGTAGGCACGAAGTCCTTAATCCTTTACCTCGCCACACACTGCCACATCCCGCTTTTGTCTTTCTGCAATGCCGTATCACTTAGGTACTCTATTATTGGTTGTAGACTAGGTTCCGGTGAATTACTGACCCTAAAAAATATAAACGTAGTGTTAATTATATGAGTTGAAGAAGGCATAAAAGACATTTTATTATTTACGTACGCTTTATTATTTAAATATAATAAACTAAGCTTATAAATGAAACCTTAAAATAAACACCATCTCCATCTGTCACGTTCATATTGATTGTGATAACATAGGAGAAAACTGATATTATTTAAATTCTATTTGACCAAAGTCAGAGGAATGGTCGATAATATTCATACAAAAGATTACAACGTTGACCTAAGATATATAGGAAAAAAATTACCTCAAAGTTTCCAGCCAATAAACGCTCAATAAATACATACACGGCGCAAAGTTCAACTTGTTTACAATCACAGTGACGTCAGCGGGATGCTCCAATAGATTCAGTATCTGCGTCTTCAGCTCCTGTAGTTCTATTTGAGACACAGAGTCGTTCCTCACAGCCGATGTATATTGAAGTTCGCGCATTTCTGAACGCAATGACGTTTGCGATACTAGGAAGGGAGACTTGACAGCTATCTCTTTTACTCCGGTGTACCACTCTTGCGGCCATAGTCCTATTAATCGTGGCAGAAAGAGACATGATTACCGTTACTGTACTGTCATTTTACATTAGATATTGGTGTTATGGACGTACTCTAAAAAATAAATTATTGTATTCAGTGTAAAAATGGCTTCCCACTGACTATATTCATTAATATATTGAGAAAAATATAATTGGAAAAACTTTATTTATTACTTGCTTTATTAAGGATTTCACAAGGTTTCTGAATATTAATTGTAATATTATTTTAATTAATGATAAGTTACAAAATGTTAATATTTGTCATATTTTTGGGAATAAACTAATTCACTCGAAAAGTCCAAAAGCAAAATAATCTAGAACAATTTACCTACAAAAAAAATACATGTGGCGTGACCAGGGTAATATAAGTAGAAATAATACCATTTAATTATTTTCCACACAACACATTGCTATAACTACTTACTGTAATTAATGATGAATTCGTGCAAATGTTTTATATTATCATAAATGAAATTACACCTTGCCGAATGAAACAATGCCACAAAAATGTTCATAGGTGTCCCTCTTTTTTTTACCAAAATAACAACTGTTAAACCATGTGATATCATTTTATGTATGCTAAATCATTAAATAAATGAATGAAATACATTACATTTAATGATGTCCTGACCAAGCCACTCTAACAACGCATTCTACAATCGACCTAAAAGCACACTCTTTATAAAATAAAACTCCAATACTCACACTACCAACTTCATATTAATGCATGTATATATTAATTGCCACTAAAAGTATTGTTTTCACAATCAGGACAAAACTATGATGCTAAATCTAACTTACCCATGAACTATACCATACTGCAGCACGGAAATATTCTATTTTGATATTTAAATCAAATTAAAGCATTACGAGTACCATACTTATAATCATTGGTTTGAAATCTTTAACCTTGTGTTTTTTTAAACCAAAACCAGCTCCACTAATCAAACCATTGTTTTTGCTTTAATAAATTTCACATGTTTCATGAAATATATTCAAAAATAAGTACTAACTGTACACCAATGATTCCTAGGATATATTTGAAATACTGATATGAGATCACATCTCATAGTAATAGTTCAGTTGCGATATATTATGTATATACATATAATATACTTACAAAACATATATATAATGAGTAAACTATCGCCAGCTTTATAAAAAAACATATGTAAAGGCACAGCACACATTTATCTACATAAATATATAGCACCATAAATAAAAACCACAAACTTATCATACAAACTAAACGACATACATTCTATAACTCTAAAAGCATTTTTACTCACGCTTTCGAATGGCTACAGGCGTGGCCATAGAAGAAGAGACAATAAGGTGTTTAAACATTTCTATATAAATAACACAAGTTAAATATATACAGGAAAAAGGAGGTGTGCCAAATTCATTTTAAAGGGGATATAGTTAAAGTTCATTTTAGCGTAACAATCTGTGGATACATTTATATTAAAAAAATATATAAAAATATTCCAAGTTAAACAGTCATTACCTGATTCCGCCGCCGTGAAGCCCATTACGACGCAATACAACCAAAAATCTTTGAATAGCTTGTGCAATCTCGGTTTTGGATTTTTGATGTGCGGTAGTCTTTTGACTAGAACCTGCGAAAAATTCATTGTTTATAAAAACATGTATACACATAGTGTCCCAGTAGTCGATATCAAATCGAAATCGGGTAGGCTGTTATAATTAACCGATCCATTTGTTGTAATAGTTGAAACCTTAGCTGCTACACCAAGGCTTCTGGGCTCGACCACCGGGCAGAACAAACATTTATGTACATGAACATGTCTCATTGCCTCATAGTCTATAAATCTGTAATATGTATGTATAACCAAAATAGTATATAAATTTGTTAAGTACTGTTATATAATAGACCTTCCCGCCTTCATATATATGAAGGCGGGCTGCGTCCCGTCCGTGCTCCGTGCGGTTTGTCTCACGTAACAATCGACGCCATGTCATTAATAAATCGGTATGCTAACTACCAGCAAGCGTTTCACTTCTATGCTCACGGCCTTATCCAAATATCAATCAGGTACTCACAGTACAAGCTGCTTTATTAGGGTCTTATTGGCGATATCTTTGAAAAAGGGTACTATACTATTGACGAATATTTATGCGATAAAAATCCATGGTCTTAAACTGCTCAGCTACTTGAGTGATTATAAAATATCTGTACATTGAAATCATTGTTTAAATAAGGCTGTACTGTTGAGTTTTCCTGGGCGTTTCTTTCTCAACAGGCCAAAACGCCGAAGCGCTTTTACCCAAGTATCAAAATTCATTTTTGTGCTTTACTTTGTTATTTTAAATGTATTTTTTGTATTCTTTTTGACGTTCATAAGTGCTTTTTGTAAGCCTAATTTGAAATAAATGGATTTCGACTTTTATCAAGTACTCACCGCTATAACAGGTATAAGCACGCCCAAATTGCCCGCACTCCCCGAGGCCTTGAGTACGGGCGCTGGTGATCGGTCCGTCGCCCTCTCCCCTCCTAGGCCGAGCTGTACGAACAATTCCAGCAGCCTCGTCAACAGCTCCAATCGGGCGGACGTCCCGCGAACATTCGCCGCTATGTTGGCGAGCGCATTCAACACTGCGCCCGACACGTGTCTGGAATCCAATCGTTATAGATACTTATTTTATTTATTTCAGATAGCTAAGATCCATTATTTGTTAGTAACAACTTTTTTAATAATAATTATATTTTAATAGCCTAATGCAGTGTGTGTCTGGACTTAGGGCCGCCTCCAATTTTGTGAATATGCCTTGACTTCCACGCTTGTCACGTAGTTTGGAAATACGTCTGCCCATGACATATAAAATGTTGCTGGGAATTAATAACAGATGTTAGGACTCTTACACTCAGTAATTTTACTAGCTACAGAGCCCGCATCCCGAAGCACAGAAGTACAAAGAACTCTTATTTCCCGTTAAGACATCTGGCACTGCGGTGGTATCTACATAGACGACTCAGTATCGAATCTATCACCTAGCAATAGGGCGTCGACCACTAACTCTTGCGAGTAGTTTAACAGTCCATTGCAGAACTTAAGAGCCTTATCGATATAAATCAGACAGAAGCGGGAAAAATAGTACGAAACTTCCTTCTTTCCGAAAGGAGATCTCTGCTGGCTACATAATTATGTCCTTCACAATTTCACCAGAGCATATCATTTCATCCCATATACCTGTACTGTTTCCTATCATCGGTATGGTGGTAGGCAGCACTGGCAGCTTCAACCGTGATGACTGTGAACATCCGCATGATCTCGTCGTGGGCTGGACCCTCAGGACTGGCCAAGGCCATGCAGCCCAGCTGGTCGACTATCAGCGTGTCCAGTGAAGACGGTGACGGCATAATCTGTGCAAAATATAGGCTTTGTCTTGTGTATGATAAGTGATAGTTTAAAGGCGTTGGCAATTTGACTAACTTCCAGATTACGATTTGTTTTCAGTTAGATAACTAAATGTAAATTAATTTGCAGTCCTAAAATTGTTTTTATGTTGTTAGTGTACGGACGCTTACCTAAGTGATACGCCGGACCATGACAAAGCGGCTTGGAAGGAGACCAACAACTGATAGACACTTATTATTCTCCGTGAATACCACACCGCGCCCGGTATTTTAACTAGCTACAGTGCCCTCATCCCGCAATACAAAAGTGAATAGCCCACTCCTGTTTGACGGGACGATATCTGACAATGCGGTGGTACCTACCTCAATATCAAGTGTACCACCTAGTAAAACAATAATAGTTCAAATTTAAAAACGAATTCGAAAACTAGTATCTGTAAAGTATTAAAATCCAAATAATATGACCCTCACCAGATGCAGTAATATTTTTTAAGCAATACAAAAAATATTATGACAACACTGAAATTTTACCTCTGTTGGAAAAACTGTAGATCGTGTCGGTTGTCTTCGGTGTGTCTTTCAACGCTACGGCGACGTGTCCCAACATGATAACTATGTTGGTACTGATCAGTGATGACTCACTGTAAAGAACGAATTCTTTATTAAAATCTTATACACAGAGACTTTGATGTATTTAAAACTTTTTTAGGGTGTATAAGCGAAAAGGTACTATAGAGCACTACTAGACAAAGGCAATAAGCATTACATATCCCAGTGCCACACTTTTTCATTCAGCCATCAATAGTGACCTTTCGCATGTCTTCCAGCCTTTACGCAACGCTTGCCAGATGCAATCCCACTAAAGCATTGGTCTAATTCAACAATCAGTACGATAAAGGCTTTTTAAAATTCCTTGGTTTTGAACTCTATTGTGAGTATATAAGATTCAGATTATATATCTACCTGCCTGGGAATGGATTAATGACTTACCTATCACTAGTCTCAGCCGTGAACAGGCGGTTACTGACCGAGCCAACAAGGGCGGGCACACAGAAAGGGTCCACAGTCAGGGCTGCTTCCAAAGCTACGCACAAGTTCTCTATGGCCGCATCTCGAAGCTTCTCGAACGGCGTCGATTTCACAGGCACGCCCGTCTCGGTCAGCCCTTGTAGTTCTTTACCTTGTACTGAGAAAAATTCAAGATTTATATAAATAAGTTACTTTTGTGAAAATAAATTGAAATATGGCAGCAAGAACCAACCCAAGCTTCTAAATGACGAGTATCGTCGGGCAAATTTAAGTTCAGTTTATATAATTAATGAGAGTAAAGTCAAAACAGTTCTCTTTTAACTTCACTTTCTTTTAATAATATTATTACTTTTGTTTGATACTTGATACTCACAAGTAACCTTCATATGCTCCTTTCCAGTCTTCTCCAGTTCAAGCTTATGTAGTTTAAAAAGTATCGGCGATGGCGTCACTAGGAAATCCCTGAGGCAATATATTGATGTGTTCGCAATAGTCGGAAACTTTGTCGCTAGTTTACCGAGTCCCTGAAAAATAATACAAATATTTAAGAACTTATATCAAGCGTAGTAAGACACCTTATTACCAGAAGGAGCCTTGGCTTGCGAAAGTTTGAATTTTTTTATTATACAGGACAGTCCGGACGCTCACCTGATGGTAAGTGATACGCCTAACCATGACAAAGCGGCATTGAAGGTGACCAACAACTGATAGACAGCTATTATTCTCCATCAATGCTGCACTGCGCCGGTCACCCGAGACAACAGTTGTTAGATCTCTTATACCCCGTAATTTCATAAGCTATGGGGCCCTTATCCCGAAACACAAATTTGCATAACACTCCTGTTTCACGAGACAATATCTGGCACTGCGATGGTACCTACCTAGACGACTCAGTATCGAGTCTACCACCTAATTAGTTAAAGAGGGATCCTGGAAGGATATCTGGTGCAAGATAGGGGACCAATAACCAGCAGAATGCGAAAAATAAAAAGAGAGAAAGAGATAGAGACGTACTTAATCGCGGATCGTGTGGTAACCACTCGTTCAACGAAATAATTAAAAAAAACAAATGGAATTATACTGTTGGCCATGCTTGTCAGGGCAAGTGGCGTGCGCAGATAGCTCTGTGCTCTAACACGAGAGTCTGCTGGGATTGACTCATAACCATATTCAAATAGAGAAATATATTCCTACCGTAAATAAAAAAGGTAGAACTCACCTCAAGACAAACCATCAACAATGGCATATGAGCTAATATCAACTTGTGATTATGATTCGAGTTAATTTTCTCAGTCAATCGGCCGCATAGTGAATCAGCACCTAAAACATTCACAGTTAGGGTCCACACTTGCGTTTTATATTTACTCGCAAAAATAAGAAGTATCAATGAGTTAGATATTGTATGATAAGGTTCATTTATTAAAGCTGGACTTTGCCACCCATGTGCTGTATGGGTGGTATATGAATCATATTTACATTCATGCAAATCCATTCCCAAAACTTCGGACAAACAACTCATACAGACCATAAGCAATGGACCATATTGGTGTGGAATGGATTGTGTCACTGAAAACGACACATTCGCCTGGTGGGATAAATATAAGCATTATATCTCTATTACTTGACTAAATATAATCTATCCATGTAATGGTAAATTTATAAGAAAAATAAAGGTTTTGATTTTATTGTGAGTTTTCAAATTGTTGTTTAAAACTCAAAAACAATATCATAGTTAAATGACCATCATCAGCCAACCCAGTCAGCACTGGGCCCGCGTGGACGACTAAGGCATATACATCCTATACGGACAGTTCATGCCCCTTGGTGGGGATGTGTAATGAGCTGATGATGATGATCAGCCTACAATGTCCCACTGCAACCACAGACTTTTCAATAGCTTGCCATGGGAGATTTTGGGCCGTAACCCATTATGCGGGTTAAGTACGGATTGGTGGGTGTTAACGACAACCATCCTAAGATGGTTGGATTAAACAACTTTAATGTAGTTTTGTACGTAAATCACAAAATATTGTGACACCTATGTGGCACGATTTAAAAATTGAAAATTAAACCTTATTATTATGAAATGAAAGCATTACACAGAATTTTGTTAGCGAAAGGAGATCACTCGCAAACCGACGGGAAGAGATACCTATTAATATTGTTAGAGCGTTTATAAGAGCTGGCACGTCATAGTCCTCATCAACTGTAAAAGCATAATACAAATTATGACGTTATTACTACTAAAAAATCCTTCATTATAAAACACATAATTAATTACATAAAACATCAAATTTTTTAGGAATCAAAATGTCCTAAAAATCCTACAGATTTACCTGACGTAAAATATTGAACACTTTTTAAAATTGTTAATACTAACTTAATCAACCCTTAATCATACTGTTCAAATTGAAACTACATGACTTTTAAAAGCAATGAAAATATTAACTTTGTCCTGGGTTAATAATAAATGGCCAATTATTTTTGTATACAGCGTGTTTTTTTAGGCATTATGTGCCTGGGCGTTAGACAGTTTTGCTGTGACAATTAAAAAAAACTCACCAGTTTCGTCCCCGATCGCCCACACTAACAAGTCGACACACGCAGAGTTGGCCATCACGTTAACTTTAAACTTGTTAACCGTGGCGAAATTGCTCTCCCTGTCCTCACGCTCTGAAGCGTCATGGTGACGGCTCTGCAATTCCGTCTGCCCGCTCAGAAACAGGCATTTGACAAACTCCTGTAAAAAAATCATAAAGGCTCTATTCCATTTTCAACTATGAATCTATATTTTCATAAATATAAAAAAGACGCTAATTTTGATTCATTCATACTTTAAAACCCTAAATCAAAAAGGTCAGATTATAATTATTAATGCGAATATTATATATAGAGCGATAGGGCTGAGGTTCAAATCCCGCCACGTACCAGTGTGTTTTCGAATTTTCGAAAAATATATTTACGTTCTCCGACGCTCTTACGGTGAGGGAAAACATCGTGAGGACACCCGCGCACGCCTACGAAGAGATTCAAAGGTTGTGCGTGAAGTCGTCCAACCCGCAATAGGCCCGCGTGGACGACTAAGGCCTAGTGGGGACGCTTAATGAGCTGATGATGATGATATTATATATAATATCCATATCACTTACTTGAACATCTTTGGTGAATGGCCCAGGCAAATCTTTTTGATGTTGCAATAACTCTCTTAACAGTGTCACCATCACTAGATTGAGTGTTTCAGAAAATGATTTATATGGAAAGACCTGAAAAAAAGTTTATTAATCAGTCAATAATTCGTGTCCCTAGATACTAGCACATATCCATAATCTCCAATGATGAAAAAAGCATCTCTTTGATGATTTTCATTATCTCCCATCGTTTGATCGTAAACCAAGAGGCTGGGCTTGATGATCTAGTGCATGATGGCGGGTAGCCAGGGTCACTATCGCTTTTAGACAAAATGAGGTTCACCGAGTCCCAAAAGCTGTTTGCCGCAGTATACAGCTAAGAAATAGAGTAAGATATTGTTGATCGATAAGGTACTGTTATTGGATTAACGACATGATTATAACATGTACCAAATAGCATTAAATGAAGTCGTCTTACTTGAATCTGGCCCGAAGCGTAAATATCCTCGGCTTCTTCGTCCAGAAACGCCAACAAATCTTTGGTCAGCAATTTCTTCGCCAAAGATAATATAGACTGCAAATACGTCACGTAGAATTGCACACTAATCCTCTTCTCGGGCGACTCAGAGAATCTCATATATGGAAACTGGTTAAAACTAGATCCGAATTTGTGGAAAAAATACGTCGTCGGATCATACGGCACTGAACTGTAGCTATGAAGCGATCCTCTTTTCAATGTACCGCCTGCATTATCCACTGTATCACTTCCATTCTCCATTAATATCTCGTTATTCGGATTCAGATTGCCTGACAGTGACCTTGGTATGATGGGCCTGAATTGGTTGAATTTCCTCTTCTTATCCAATGTTGAATATTCGAAATTCGGCTCAGGTTCCTTGTTCTTAACCGGACTGCTGGGTTGTGGGAATAACCGGACCAATAGAGGAGGATCTATTGTGGCATACCGCCCCATAGATCTGGCCAGGCCTATTAATACTGGTATGGTATTCTTGCACAGCTGCAACTTAGACACGCTGTCGGTGTAGTCTTTGCTTTCGTGACAATTCAAAATGATCTTTGTGAGGTTCGACATCAGTTCGATTTGGCTGTGATGATCTCCTCTCTGAGTGATGTTTGCTTCGTTGCAACGTCTGAGAGGAGTGTGTTGAGACAGAAGCTAAATTTCTCAGACATGGTATACCTGGAAAGAAAAAAGTCCTTTGAATCACGAATATTGAGCTAAAATGATTCTCAGGCCAAAGCTGAAAATCAGTGGTTTGCCGTCGTGAACCCATATGCTGAGGTTTGGCTTTTTGTATCACTTGTGACGCACAAGAAATAATAAGCCGGAGACATTATTTTTATTGTATCATTTGTGTTAAATATATTCTTGTTAATTGACAAATTCTTGTCGGTATAAATGTGCTGTGTGTGTGTTTTTGTGATGCAAATAATGAATTATCTATCTATCTATCTAATCTATTCCAGAATCGGCTTTGCTGATAAACAGTATCGTTAAGGGCTATAGTAGGGTTAAGGTTTATAGTATGGTGGTTGAATTTCAATTGTTATTCCATATGCAACTTCAATGATTGTTATTTCTTTCAAAGCAACTATGCTTTTAGTACAAACTGTGTTTCAGTCTCAAAGGCACGACAGGCAGTGAAATTTCGGATATATGTGATTTCTCATCATTATACAAGTAAGCAAAATGTATCCCTTTTCGATATCACAAGATGGAGTACATGGCCGAGTCCACTAGGTGGTGCCAGACATTACCACCTTAGGTGGGGTGTCTGCTGAAGAAATAGAAATTACAGATTGACGACCAATGTGGTAATGGTCTGAGAAGATGACACCAAGGGTTTGAGTTCAGTGGGCGGTGTAGTTAAAATAAATATGAATACTTTTTTTTAGTTTATACATGAACATGTGTTTGAATAATTATTGTCTGGGTGTCTCCGTGTTCATTTTCAAAAAAAGTTAAGTATGCATACATATAATACTACTTACGTGGATATTTATTTATTATAACGTTTAGAATAAATAAGAAAAATTATAATAATGAGCTGCACACATAAGTATATAGTACAACTAACCAGTTTACCAAATGACAGGAAAAAATATTTAAAAAATTGTACACTCTGAAATAACAATGGACCGGTGCAGTTTTAATTGGTTAGCATTATTCATGTCAACTGATTGGCGTGTCCTTGGATGGTTTACAGTATTAAAGTTAAATATAGCAGCAAAATTGTGCACTGTTGTTTATACAGATCGGCGATTAGACAAGCAGATTGAGAATAACGAACGTTAAATAGAATACAGTATACACATTTAGAATAGGGAGGGAGGTAGGAAGTATAAGGTGACCATTATTTTTGTTTTTTTGACCTGACTACTGCTGTTGGCCGCAGATGGCTCTCAGCCTTAAACATGTACACAACGAGCCTAAGGCGTCCCCGAACGGGACTCGAACCTCGCTTAGGGCGTTGCGGTCTGTGTTAGCCTAAGATATGTTTGGGGAGAAAAGCGGCCCGGCACATGTTGGTATACGCTCCACAAGATTCCGAATACAGGAGAGATGGGGCAAGCCGCGTTAAAAAGGCGACAAATGTAGCTCAACGAGCATACACTGGCTATAGTTTACGCTCCGTGAGACGAATGAAGACGCACGAATTTAGAAGAAATTACCGTTTTTTTCCAAAATGCCATTCTGTGCAATTGTAACATGCCATCCATCGCAGTGAATCAGTAAAATTTACCAAGAAATATAATATCTTTTCACAGGTAAGAATTGAAAAGTAATTGCGACACTGGGACTGCCTATAAACTTGGCGGCTTGTCCAGTCTAATTGTTATTCGGATGTCTGTGGTTACGCTAATAGGGACTATGCGAACCTACAGGGACATAAGGCGACCCATGTGGTGTAGATGATAGTTTAATGAAAATGAAAAGTGTTTATTCAGTTAGGATAGGATAAGAAATAAGCAACTACACCAAGGGTTGCGGGTTAGATCCAATGCAGGACAATATACTATAGACTACATGTGATATGTAGGTATATACAAAATAGCCCCTACAAAGTGAGTCTGGTTCGATCACCGGGAGTTGAGTCAAATAATGGGCTTTGGAATAAATTTTGTTCTTTTAGAAAGCTTCATACAAATAGATAACAAAATATGTTTTTTTTTTCTAAATTTTGACTGCTTGTATGTACCTACAGTATAGGTACCTACATCTCACACACACACACACACACACACACACGCTCAAAGTCTACAGGACGAGTTATTATTCTTTTGTGGAACCTACAATAGTATACACATGTAGTAATGCTAGCAATAGGAAGCACCTCAGCTGTCACAGGCCCAAGTGAGAAGCACCTAAGTTATAAGTTTAACATTTTCTCTATTGTGTCATTTGCAGGCGTACCACTTAGGTACTGGTAAGGGACGTAAAAAATCGGCCAGAATATTCTGCATTGCTAGTTGAAAACAATGTGTCATGCTACGATTCCCGAACAGATGATTTTTCTAGGAAACTAACATCGACCTACGAAAACAACATGTAAATTACAATTTCAAATGCCGAATCTATGTAATACTCATATAATGATTGTTATTTATATCAATGCCAAACGTAACTTATAGCCCGTAATAATGCATAATTTTCCCAAAATACCATCCAAAAACATATTGGGTAGATTCTTTGAAAAACGATATTTAACAACACGGTTATCATTTTGTGCATATACTTCTGGCAGGTTAGCGTCGAGTTAATTGTAACTGAACAGAGGAAGCAATAGTTATAAAAGCTGTCAACAGACTATTATCGTTTTTCAGATTACACCTCAAAGTAAACAGATAACTTATGTGATTATTTAGCGATCATCATTATTTTAATAAGACTGTAACTACAATATTAAAATGTAGGTTGGTATATATAGGCTGAACTTCTTAACATTTTGTATTCAGTGAAGTATTTGATTTCAAAGAGTCAAAGGGAAAAAACATGATGAGAAACATTTTTATTATTTTTGTGGTAGTCACTTTGATAAATAATGTAAGTATTTATCATATTTATGAACAATGCTATTTATTATTATGTATTGAGTTTAACTGCTTGCATATAATCGCTAAAAAATTGAAAATCAATTGTTGTCGGAAGTTTTTTGCCGCCAATCAATGCCGAGAGCTTGAATCAAACAATAAAATCATCATTTTTTTCAGAAGCCTTCAGCAA